>PISX010018343.1:0-41048 GCA_004024625.1 Mellivora capensis
ATCCCAGTGTCCTGGGATCGAGTCCCACATCGGGCTCCTTGCTCGGCAGGGAGCCTGCTTCTCCCTCTGCCTGCCACTCTGTCTACCTGTGCTTACGCTCTCTCTCTCTCCCTCTCTCTCTGACAAACAAATAAATTTTTTAAAAAATTAAAAAAAAAACAAAAACAAAAAAAAACAAAACCTTCATCCGCTCCCTATTTTTTATTTACTTAATATTTATATAACACTTACTATATACTAGTCACTGCTTTAGGTGTTTTACAAGTGTTCATTTACTCCTCACAACGGCTTATGAGAACTTAAGTAACTAGTCTTTACAGTGTGCACACACTCACGTGTGTAAAATATAGATAACACAGTTATGTAAGCAGCAGAGCTAAAAACTGAACGCAGCACCTGGGCTCCATAGTTGGAGCTCTTAATCACTCAACCATGCTGCCTCTCTACTTCCTAAAGTCTACCTGCTTTAAAATAGTTCATATGGCCCTTGATGAGTATCTGGTGGTCCCTGCCCACATTTCAAGTCTCATTTCTTTTTTTTTTTTTTTTAGAGATTTTATTTATTTATTTGACAGAGAGAGATCACAAGCAGGCAGAGAGGCAGGCAGAGAGAGGGGGAAGCAGGCTCCCCGCTGAGCAGAGAGCCCGATGTGGGGCTCGATCCCAGGACCCTGGGATCATGATCTGAGCCGAAGGCAGAGGCTTAACCCACTGAGCCACCCAGGCGCCCCTCAAGTCTCATTTCTAATCAAGTCCCACTTTGCTCACACTCCAGTAACACTGAGCATCATGTAATGTAGTGTCAAGTCTTCCTTCTCCCCACTTTGTGACCTTTATGATTCTACTTCTGCTGTCCCCAGTTTGGAGCACCTTCTAGTACTTCAGCATGGTTCTAACAACAGACTGCACTGAATACATCCCAATGACAGAATCAATTTTTTAATGCTTCATAAGGTTAGTGAACAATAAAAAAAAAGAATTTCCTATTTTAATTACACTGGCAGACATATGAAACACAAAAACACCAAATGTTTCAGGACTCAATTCTCCAATACACCTAACTGGTTATCCAGTTAAAACACACACAAACAGGGCGCCTGGGTTGCTCAGTTGGTTAAGCAACTGCCTGCAGCTCAGGTCATGATCCTGGAGTCCCAGGATGGAGTCCCACATCCGACTCCCAGCTCCACTGGGAGTCTGCTTCTCCCTCTGACCTTCTCCCCTCTCATGTACTCTTTCTCTCAAAAAATAAATAAAATCTTAAAAAACATGCACACACACACAAACAACAATAACCAAAAAACCTTCCCCAACCTTGGTCCTCCTTCAACTCTTTAAGTCTATAATGGAGGAAATTTACATTTTTATGTAAATATAAAAATTTACATTTTTAACAGATAAAAACCTACATCTGATGAGGATAGTCCATTAACACCCTGCTTTAAAGGCCAGATCAAGTTAATCAGACCAGATCGACTCTTCAATACTAACTCATGACCCCAGCCATACTGAACTACTTGGAACTTTCCTCACGAAACAAGGTGTACTCATGAGACTGGGAACTAATCATTCTCTGCCTGGAACCCCAAACAATATGAAAGGATTTCTTTTAAAATGTTCAGCACCAGGGCACCGGGGGGCTCAGTGGGTCCAGTTGAGTCTCTGCCTTCAGCTCAGGTCATGATCCCAGGGTCCTGGGATCGAGCCCCGCATCGGGCTCTCTCTACTCAGCGGGGAGCCTGCTTCCTCCTCTCTTCTCTCTCTCTCTGCCTATCTCTCCGCCTACTGTGATCTGTCTGTCAAATAAATAAATAAATAAATCTTTAAAAAAATAAAATGTTCAGCACCTTTGTGAAGACTTCTTTGAACAGTATGGGCCCTCATCACATGAAGTACATATTTTGATTATAGCACTATTATGCTGCCTTTGCATATTAAGTTATGCAAAGGTAGCATACCTTCAAGGGCAGGGAATGACAATCACGTCTGTATACTCTGTACTTGGGATATAAATTTGTTAAAAAATGTTAGCTGGAAAGTTTGATGAAAATTTATTTTTTTTTAAAGATTTTTTTTTAATATTTTATTTATTTATTTGTCAGGGAGAGAGAGGGAGAGAGCGCAGGCAGACAGAGTGGCAGGCAGAGGCAGAGGGAGAAGCAGGCTCCCTGGCAAGCAAGGAGCCCGATGTGGGACTCGATCCCAGGACGCCAGGATCATGCCCTGAGCCGAAGGCAGCTGCTTAACCAACTGAGCCACCCAGGTGTCCCGAAAATTTATTTTTTTAAGATTTGTTTTTAGAGAGAAAAAGTGAGAGTGCAAGGGGAGAGGGAGAGAATCCCAAACAGACCACCACTGAGCATGGAGCCCATGGCAGGGCTCCATCCCACGACCCTGAGATCATGACCCGGGGCCAAAATCAAGAGTCAAAGACACTTAACTGACTGAGCCACCCAGGCACCCCTAAAAACAAAACAAAAAACAAAACAAAACAAAAAACTGATGAATATTCAGAAGAGAAATATATGTAATGGTATTAAATGTTTTTTTTAATTTTTATTTATTTTTAATTTTTATTTTTTTTAAATAGGCTCCATGCCCAGCATGGAGCCCAATTGTGGCTTGAACTCATAACCCTGACATCAAGACCTGAGCTGAGATCAAGAGCCTGAGCCACCCAGGCACCCCAGGAGCTTTTGGTTTTTTGTGTTTTTTTTTTTAAGTAGAAACCTAACGCAAATCTCTGTACAAGTGTTACAATGAAAGGGCAAGATATAAAAAGAACTGTAGTAACTGCAATTCTCAAAAATAATCCTACTCTCAAATTATAAATTCTCCTTAATGTAAAATAAATCTTTCAGGACATAGATCTACCAGTTCTGTTTTGAAAATAAGAGTTTAATCAGTCAAAATGTTTTGTTTTCTGCTGTACTATTTAAAACTTATTATTTGGTGTATTCAATACTAGTAAAGAATCAATGACTAAGATACCCTATTTGCTTTGCTTCTCAGATCACAGCAGTCTCCCTCTAAACAAGCCCCAAAATGGGGAAATGGAGAGCTCTTCCCTAAAATCCCAACACTGAACTTTACTCTTAGAATAATTTCTAAAGGGATATATAATTCACTTAAATACATTTCTTCAAAAGATTTCCTTGATCTTCGGTTTCCAAATTATAGTCACAACATAAGGATCTTAAATATCCTAAACAAAATTTTTCTGATAGTCAAAAATATAAATTGTTTTAATAAATGGGGGAGAGATTAATCTGTTTTACAGAAAAACTCCAATTAACATGTGTAACACTGCCCCCCTCCCCAAACACGGAACTTGACTAGCTTCCAAAGGATAAAGTAGGGGAAAGAAAAAACAGTAACTTTAGGGTACAGAGAAAACTGGAACATACTATGTAAACTAAAATGATGAAGGTTAACACCACCATCGATATTTTGTGTGTATCATATAGCCCTAGATGATAGGATGAGAAGTGCACTTCACCTCTGTGATATTTCTTCCCAAAACCCTTCACCCCAGTCTACTGGGAAAAAAAAACAAAACAAAAACAAAACAAAAAAAACACACAAACCCAGTTTGGGAGACATTTTACTGGATACCTGATGAGTACTACTCAAGACTCTCAGGGTAGGGAGCCTGGGTGGCTCAGTGGTTAAGCCTCTGCCTTCAGCTCAGGTCATGTTCCCAGGGTCCTGGGATCGAGCCCCACATCGGGGTCCCTGCTCAGTGGGGATACTGCTTCTCCCTCTCCCACTCCCCCTGCTTGTGTTCCTCCTCTCGCTGTGTCTCCCTTTGTCAAATAAATAAAATCTAAAAAGAAAAAAAAAAAAAAAAAAAGACTGTCAGGGTAATTAAAAACAAGGAACCAACAAGAAACTGTCACAAACCAGAGAAGACTACAGAGGTATAACCAAATGTAATATGGTACCCTGGGATGGATCTAGAACAGAAAGAGGACATTAATGGAAAAACTATAGTCAAATACAGATAATGTCTGGAGTATAGCTAACAGTAAATACCAAGACAGACAAATGTATCTCAAAAATATAAGATGTTAACAATGGGAAAAATTGGGTTCAGGTTGTATGTACTCCGAACTATCTTTACAACTTGTCTGTTAATCGAAATGATTCCAAAATAAAAACTTATTTTAAAAAAAAAAGGAAAATGTGGAATTCTTTAAATTAGTAATATTTAAAAGTATAAAAATGTTCTGATTGTTAAAATAAAGATGTAAACCATACATTACAGTTTAAATAATATGCTTATTTGCAACATACTTTTACATTAAAACAATGAATTATTCCATTTGGCACTGATTTACATCTTTGCCTATTAAGAAAATTCAAGGGGCGCCTGGGTGGCTCAGTTGAGCGGGGACTCTTGATTTCGGCTCAGGTCATGATCTCAGGGTAGTGAGATCAAGCCTGCCTGCGTCAGGCTCCAATCTCCGTGTGGAGTCAGCTTCAGATTCTCTCTCCCTCTCCCTCTGCACATGCCTCAATAAATAAATAAATAAATAAATAAATAAATAAAATTTAAAAAAAAAAAAAAAAAAACGACAACTCTGAAGAGATCACTGGTTTCAGATACACATAATGGATGGGGGGAAGGATTCCTAATACTAATTCTTTTTTTTTTTAAGATTTTATTTATTTATTTGACAACGACACAGCAAGAGAGGGGACACAAGCAGGGGGAGTGGGAGAGGGAGTAGCAGGTTTCCCTGCCAAGCAGGTGCCCCCTTAATACTAATTCTTAAAAAATACACTTAAGGGGTACCTAGGGTGGGTTCAGTCAGTTAAGTGTCTTTTTGGCTCAGGTCATGCATGATCTCAGGGTCCTGGGATCAACCCTGGCATCAGGCTCTCTGCTCAGTGGAAGTCTGCTTGGGATTCTCTCTTCTCCTTCGGTCCCCGTCCGCCCCCCCCACTCACACCCCTCTCTCTAAAATAAATAAATCTTAAAAAAAAAAGAAGAAAAAAAGAAATACAGTTAAAAATTTAAAAAACTACTCTATCAAGGGGCACCTGGATGGCTCAGTTGGTTAAGTGTGACTTTGGCTCAGGTCATGATTTCAGGGTCCTAGGATCAACCCGGCATCCAGCTCCCTGCTCAGCAGGGAGTCTGCTTGTCCCTCTGCCCCTCCCCCCACTCCATGGGGGGGGGCACAATGTGTGCGAGCTCTCTCTCTCTCTCTCAAATCAATAAAATATTTTTTAAAAAACCACTATGTTAATATACTAATGACTATTTGATTAAACTGTACATTAAATTCTCCTTAAAAAAATCTTTAACAGGGCACCTGGGTGGCTCAGTGGGTTAAGCCTCTGCTTCAGCTCAGGTCATGATCCCGGGGTCCTGGGATCGAGCCCGAGCCCGAATCGAATCGGGCTCTCTGCTCAACAGGGAGCCTGCTTCCTCCTCTCTCTCTGCCTGCCTCTCTGCCAACTTGAGATCTCTGTCTGTCAAAAAAATAAATAAAATCTTTAAAAAAAAAATCTTTAACAAAAAGAAATCATTTACTGAAGGATTTACAGGACATTCATCATTCAGTAGTAGCCATTATTCTCTGAATTAGATACTACCAACATTATCCATTTACAGATAAGGAAGCTGAAGCTTCTGCTCAAAGAACATAGTGGGCAAATTGTGGAATTAGGACTACTAAAAAGTAGTCATATATGGTTTTAGTCAATAGCTTAATTTGTTTTCTGTGATAATGCTGAATGTGTAACTCCCCGGCTTAAAAAATAAAAATTAGCAACAAAAAAATAATCAATAAAACTAACTCATCTTCACCTTCCCTTCTTTGGCAGTCAGCATATTTTTTCTTCAAATTTTTATCTCTACAACCCAATGTGGGGCTCAAACTCATGACACCAAAATCAAGATTCACACACTCTTCTAACTGAGCCAGCCAGGCTCCTGCAGTCAGCATATTTTTGATAAAATAAAAACAAATACAAAAAAGATGAATAAAACATGCCTTAAGCATACAGAGCACTAATATCACAAAACCTATCTTTCTATCTTTGCCAAAGACTTAATCAATATGCAAAATCTTAATAAACATAAAATTTTGTATGCCTTTAAAAATTGAAGACCTTGAAAATTTCCCAGATTCTTAATATCACTGTTACGAAAAGACAGTCTCTCTGAAAAATTTTTAAGTTTTTAAAAAAATTTTATTTATTTAGGGACGCCTGGGTGGCTCAGTGGGTTAAAGCCTCTGCCTTCGGCTCAGGTCATAATCCCAGGGTCCTGGGATTGAGCCCCACATCGGGCTCTCTGCTCAGCAGGGAGCCTGCTTCCTCCTCACTCTCTGCCTACTTGTGATCTCTGTAGGTCAAATAAATAAAATCTTTTAAAATTTTATTTATTTATTTATTTGACAGAGAGAGAGAGGGAGAGAAATCACAAGTAGGCAGAGCAGCAGGCAGAGAGGGAGGGGGAAGCAGGCTCCCTGCTGAGCAGAGAGCCCAATGCGCTCAATCTCAGACCCTGAGATCATGACCTGAGCCGAGGACAGAGGCTTAACCCACTGAGCCACCCAAGGGCCCCTCTCTGAAAACTTGTTAACTAACAGCCTTAGTTAACTGTCGTTAAGAGCTCAAAGAACAGATAATCACAATGAAAAATAAAACAAATAATTACAAGATGCAAATGTAATGCATCCAGGTGGATTAATTCACTTCTTATGGATGAGAATTTTGTGGCCCTGATGCAAGTATGTCAGCAGTGTGACCCTATTCCCTCGGACAACATAAAATCTTTTTTTTTTTTTTTAAGATTTATTTATTTATTTGACAGAGAGATCACAGTAGACAGAGAGGCAGGCAGAGAGACAGAGAGGGAAGCAGGCTCCCTGCTGAGCAGAGAGCCCGATGCAGGACTTGATCCCAGGACCCTGAGATCATGACCTGAGCCGAAGGCAGCGGCTTAACCCACTGAGCCACCCAGGCGATCTCTTTAAAGGAAGTAAGAACACTTCTTCCCCCTTCACCTCAATTCCTGAAAGATCACTGGAAGTCACCTATTACAAAGAACTATAGCATAGCACATTTCCTTTCACATAACCCTGGATTCAATCTATTACAAGTATTTATGTACTTACCAATACTACTTTGCACATTTACTTAAATATTAATATTTAATATTAATCTATTAACACTTGCTTATTAATACTACCAGCATGTACACAACAAGATTTATTTACTTATTAATACTACTGTAAAGCAGTATTAGGAACTCTCTGGGAGTCCCTACTCAAATGCCTAACACCCTAGGCAAGCAAAACAGCTAACAATACAGGACTGTATGTTAATAAATGCCAATTTAAATGATGCAGGCAATAAATGCTCATGGATTTTCACCATTTTAGAAAAGAAATTCACAAACACAAGAATAGTCATAAAAAGGGTCCGTTTTGTCAAAAGAATGAGGAATCATGCAAGGCAATACCTAAGTGGTTTAACGCCTGTATTTACTTCAATCTAGTTGCTACCCCAACATATGACCTCAGGGAAAGACAGTCTCTAAATTTTAGTTTTGTCACCCATAAAAATACCAATCTGCCCCAAAAAGTAGCAGAACAAATGAAAATGAATACCAAGTTCAATGTATTTACAAAGTTCCAGGGAAATGTTTATCACAATGTTAAATGACAGTAACTTTAGAGGAAACCTTTCCAGAAGTATCCTTAATGCACAGACCAATCCTACCTACAAATATATCAACCAAAAGCCACCATCTTTTAAAGAGAAAACAATAAATCAAAATAATAAGCACTTATGATGTCTGCATCCGCTGAGTATAAGCATTTCACAAATACCAATTAAATCTAACTGCCATGGCAAGGTTAAAAATTACACAATAGTAGTTCAGACACACAAACCAAGATTATATTTAAATAACTACCTGAAAATGTCATGCCAAACTAGCAACAAAGCTAAAACAATCCAAAAAGCCTTAATTTAAGCAGCTGATTATTAGGCTCATATTAAAGCATCTTTCTTCAATAGGTACAGATTTCTCAAAACACTTGGCCTTTAGCAACTAGGATTCACTCTACAGCTAAACATCTTCAGAACAGGTTTTCACCTTTTCCTTTATCTTTTCAGAACTCATTGCATACCATTAATTTTATTTTAAATAGAGCAACATTTTAAGTAAAAACAAAACAATTACAGCCCTACTGTAGAAGACTTAAGAATAGTGACAAAGAATTTCCACTTCACATTTAACTATTTCTCTTTCCAACACACATGAAAACAGGTTACCTGTCACAATGAAGTATTTTCAAAACAGAGACTTAGAAGCAAATTAAAAATCTCTTTTAGGACCACAGCAGACATGACCAGCTCAGTTTAAAATCAACTGAGCCTTATATCCCTTTGGCAAAAGAATATGTGACTCACTACTGTAGAACTCAACGGAAAGAATTGGAAAATTCATTCTGATTGCCCTAAGAGTTTCCTTTGAGTTTGTTTTTTAAAGACACTTCCATACTAACATTGTCAACTTCCATAGTTTCTATGGCTTGTTTATAAAGATGGTAAGTTGTGAGTAAGATGGGCCATATGAAAACAAAAAGGTCCTATTTTTTTCTTGAAATATGAGCCACAAGGTATATATATGCAAATATGTGTAATACATATTGGCATTCATATTATTTAATACATAAAAGAGAAACATTTACATTGAAAAAATAAAATAGAGACAATGAAACATGGATGTTCTAGCTAGAGAGAGAAGTTATGATACTGATTTTTTCCTTCCAGAAACATCTCCAAATTTCCAATATACTAAAATTATTTTAATTGGAAAAGTGGATACCAAAAAACTCTACTAAAAAATGAAATCTATCCCAATCTCATTAAAAATTGTATAAATACAGGATTATGAAGAATTTTAAAAAACTGATCTCCAAATTAAGCAAAAGATCCTGTCACGTGTATCAGAAACATCCACATATACATATTTGGAACTAAAGCTCTCTTAAACCAAATTATTTTACGCTCCTGATCAATGAATAGTCTACTGAAAAAATCACCACTCTTACTGCACTTTTATACCTTAAAATAGTAAGATGGAAATATGTGACATAACACAGTGAATTACCATTCCCTACCTCACTCATTCCTCAACATATGAACCCTTCCTTCTACCTTCTAATCACATTAAAATAACAAAAGTGTGAAAATATATCATACACTGACAGTCTTAAATCTCATCAAAATCACATTTACCACGTGAATCTGACATTCTTTTGAAGATATCTATTTACATGAATGCTTGATGCAAGACACTAAAGTGACCTACCCTCTCTTATGGTAGAACCTTACAAAAGGTCCCTTTCAAAGGACAACACAAGAAGAAAACCTTTATAAATAGCCTTTAACACAAATTATCTTATCCTTTTTACTCATCTTTGATATCATTAAAAAATAAGATTTTCTGTTTCAATCCAAACTAAAGTAAAAGAAAACAACTATAGTATTCTCATTTAGATTTTTGCCATATTTTCAATTACTATTTCTTGCCAAATATTTCTGGCATTCATTAACTTACACTTATTTGACTAAAAACAATAAAAAAAATTAACACAGGTTGTATACGTATGTGTGTATGTATACACAAATACAGAAAGACAATAAGTGTCAGTTTTAGGGCAGGGACATTGCTTTTTACCCCAATCATTCAATACCCACCTTGCAAAAATGGTGGAAATTAAAAACATTAGATTTTAAAATTTACTAAAGAGAAATGCCTTTGTTGTAGTACCAATTAGTATCAAATAACCTTACAAAACATAAGCAGAAGAAAAATGCTATGAAAGGGCAATCTAGCATTTCACAGCTTCTGCTCTCTTACTCCACCCAGTCTCCTCAGCTCAATGGCTGTTCACAGCATCCACAAATATTAGCCCATTTTTAAAAGGGGAGGGGGTAGGTACCAAAATAGGGTTATCTCTATCAAAATCAATACATACAGAAATATCTCATAAAAAATTGGGTTTCTTTCTCTGATTTATAAAACAAATTTTAAAATAACAGCTTCAAATTTGTTTTAAGAGATCCTCCCCTTCTGAACAATCCAAACAATGATCATTTATAATAGGACATGAAAGAATAAATCACGCTAAATACAGATTACACTTATGCTTTAATAAAAAATGCAATTTACAATTGCCAGTTATTTTGCAAAACTGTGTCTTGAAAGACACCCATGAGAGATTAAAAGCTAGCTGATGTCTTAGAAGCAAATCAGAATTTTTTAAGTGAAAGCTTTTTATACATTCAATATTATATCACTGCCGAAACATCCAGGCAGGAAATTTTCCTGATTAAGAAACCTTGCAGCAATAAAGCCCTGCTGCAGAAAAAAAAACAAAAACAAAAACAAACAACCAAAAAAAAAAAAAAATTTTTTTTTAAGCAAATACTACTGTGGCAAAAGAGGAGGGATGACATTACTGGTATGAAAGGCCCTAGCTCTCTCCTCCGCCCTAGTCTCAAGATGAAATTCACACAAAACAACCCACTTCCCAACAAAAACAGAATTACCAAAAATGGCATATATTTTTTGTTTAGCCTTTAAAAAACGTTACGAATCTCTTGGACTACGTGCTGAAGTAGAGGTCGGGATAACAGTAATATCTTTATTCTCTCCCGATGGCCTTTAAGGAAGGGGGTGGGGGGGACCTTGGCATGACATCGCCCACTGAGAATGAAACCACAAATCCGGTTCTTCTCTTCAAAAGCACAAATTCTTAACCAAAGGGTTGATGTAATTTGGACCCAAACCCCAACCCCAAAAGAAAATTTCCTGCCCTCCTCCCGGAGAGTTTCTTGCTAAGTCACTGAAGAAAGGCAGAAAAACAAATAAAGCCAAGGCACCTTGCTTGCTCTCATCTATAATGCTAAAAACCTACTCCACTTCTCTACTGCTTAGAGAGACAGAGAGTTAAAATTTGCCCACCAGCTCAAAGACATTTTCTATTTTTTCACCTGGGAGACTAAAGAAGGCACTGCGTTTCCTAAAGGAGTGAAGAGATTAGATGAAGGGGAATGGCTGAGGGCCTCGAAGCTGTCTTACAACGTCAAAAGGCAACTCCCGTCTCAGGAGCCAGTGGCAGAAAAGAAAAACCTGCCAGATTCGGTGGGTGGATGCTGCGGATGGTTCGGTGGGTCCGCCGCTCTTCCGGAGAGGGTGTAGAGCCTGGACCACCGCACAGAGAGACCAGGGAAGGGCTGGGCCATCCCCTTCAGGTCAACCCCATCCTAAGGACAGGTGGGGGACGGAACGCCTGAAGGCCTGTGGGTGCCGAGGCCGCGCGGAGCTGAGCGCAGTCCCCGAGCCGCCAACTCCGGGTGGGGTGGGGACTGCGGAGCTCGCCTTCCGCGGCCAGGGAGAAGAGGGCCAAACCCTTTCCCCAAGATCAGAGAGCGACCTGCTCTCCACGCCCTTCCTACCCAAGAATACTTTTCTTGCTAAGTCACTGAGGGAGGAGGGCGATCTCTTCCCGGGGAGGACCGCGGGTGGAGTCGCGGCGGCTCCGGCACCCCCGAACCCGGGCCGGGGAGGAGGGGAGCAAGGGCAGCGCCCTCCACGGCCTGTCCCCCCTCCTCCTGTGTCTCTCACTCAACGGCCGTCGCGGCCGCCATTTTGAGAGCGAGGAGAGAAGAAGAAGGAGGAGGAGGCGGCGGCAGGGGGAGGGGAGAATGGGAGGGAGGGGACCGGCGCAGCCACCTCGTCAGGCCGCCCGGCCCGGCCCGCAGCCGCCCGAGTGCTGTGGAGAAGACAGAGGGGAGGGCGCAGACCCTCGCCGCCTTACCGGAGCGCTGCACCGCCGCCTCCGCAGGGCCTCTTCCGTCCTTCACTCCCATCCACCGGCGGGGGAGGGGGAGAGGGAGAGGGAAGGGAGGAAGGAGGGAGGGAGGGAAGGAGGGAGGGGGAGGATGGCGCGCTGGGCCCGGTCCCGGGGAGGGGGAGGGGAGGGGAGCGGGCAGGCTCCTCAGCCGTTCCGGGGCTCGAGCCCAAGCTTGGCGCTCGCGGTTTCTCTCGCTCGCGCCCGAGCTCTCCTCCTTCTCTTTCACGCTCCTTGGGCCCCGGGATCGCTGCTCGTTCGCTCGCTCACTCGCTATCTCAGCCGCCGGACTCCGCCGCCGCCCCGCCGCTCCAGCTCCGTCTGTCACAGGAGCTGCCCCAACGCCCTGACGTCACCGCGCCGCCGCTGCCGCCGCCGCCGCCGCCGCCGCCCCAAACCCGCCGGGATGAGAGAGGGGAGGGGGGGCCGGGAGCGGAGAGCGCTGCGGCGCATGCGCCGGCCTGGGCTGGGCCCTAAGCGGAGCTGCCTTCCGCTTAGCGGGCGGGCTTGCGATGCGGTTTGGCGGTACCGAGTGGCGGGCGGTCGAGTTTGCGCAGGAGGTGCGCCTTTTCGCGTTCTGCTCGCCTCTGTAACCTTGGGTGCCTTTTTCCTAGACCCGCGTCTGACGGTTCAGGGACCTCATGAATTTCGGCTCTGTTCACCTCCCCGCCCTGCTTTTGCCCACAATCAGAGCTGTCCCCGTTTCTCCCGGCCAACAGCGGGGACCCGTTGGGACCCGTGGATTGCGGGCCCCGATAGGCTTCAGAATAAAGTGGAGCTCGGGCCAAGCTACGTCCGGCCTTCGTCTTTATTCCCCAGTTTGGTGGGGGCAAAGAGGAGGGAAGTATATTGGATTGGTTTGGAGAGAGGAGCTGTTGAGGTGAAAAGGCTGATGGAAAGCCCAATTGTTTCATTTTTTATTACAGATTTTTTATTTGGAGGATTCGCTTTTAGACATGATTCAGCTATTCTTTTCCTTAGTCACACACACGTTTGAGGCACTTGAAGTCTCAAAACTGACCCCCAAAGAAAGACCTGGAACTTTAATCTCACAAGGTGCTCACGCCTTCGTGTGTGTGCCTGTGTGTGTGTGCGTGT
The DNA here is from genome assembly GCA_004024625.1 of Mellivora capensis. Classification (NCBI taxonomy): domain Eukaryota; kingdom Metazoa; phylum Chordata; class Mammalia; order Carnivora; family Mustelidae; genus Mellivora; species Mellivora capensis. The sequence continues at coordinate 12,987 of PISX010018343.1, forward strand.
CTGTGTACGTGCGTGTGTGTTTGGTAAATTATAGGTTTATATACTAATGGCAAAGAAGTCTTGCGGATCTGCAGTCTTATTTATTCCACACAGAGCTATTTGATTTAAAACAGGCCAGATTTATATTGCACTGTATGTTAACTAAAATTGAAAATAAAATAAAATGGGCTTAATTTGAAATTCTGAACCTTTCAAAATGGAATAGTCCCTTAATAAAAGGTATCTAGTGTGATTATCTATTAAGTTTATATTGTCCAAGGAAACTCCTTTCCTAAAACATAGGTTTAGGCTTGTGTTTATTGATTTTATTAATTCCCTTTATGTAGGTAAATGCATACACTGAGAAGCAGCTGGGTTAATGAAAGAGTGAACTTGGGCATGAATCCAAGATCAGCCATTTACCAGAAGTTCAACCTTGGCTAAATTACTCTCTGGCCTAGGTTTCTCTATAAAACAGACCTAATAAATAGTTAGCTTACAAGGCTTCTGTGAGAAATGGAGAGATGATGCTGCATTTGTGATATATAGTACCTTAGAGGGGAATCCTAGGTAATCATGTAACCATTTCTGCTGCCTGATACCAAAGCAAGTTTCCTTTTCCAGAGAAAGATTGTCTCTATCCCTGAAGGTGTTCAGAAGGAGCATGAGTGAGGGGTGGTTGTCTGGAGGGCTTGGGTTTTTCTTCATGAAGGCAGGGAAGGAAATCAAAAGGTCTCTGGAAGGTCTCTGGAAGGTTTACAGCTTTGGAATTCTTAAGTTAGACAAAGACAACAAGAGGAGGCACAGAGGTTTGGTCTGTGCTGTGTCCCATGACAGTCAGTAAACATGAAAGAAATTAACCTCTCTTGCTCTAAGAATCTACCTTTGGGGGACACCTGGGTGGCTCAGTAGGTTAAGCGGCTGCCTTTGGCTCGGGTCATGATCCCGGCGTCCTGGGACCCACATCGGGCTACTTGCTCAGTGGGGAGCCTGCTTCTCCCTCTGCCTCTGCCTGCCACTCTGTCTGCCTGTGCTCGCTCTCTCGCTCTCCTTCTCTCTCTGACAAATAAATAAATAAAATCTTTTTTTTTTAAGATTTTATTTATTTATTTGAGAGAGAGGCAGTGAGAGAGCATGAGCGAGGAGAAGGTCAGAGGAAGAAGCAGACTCCCCGTGGAGCTGGGAGCCTGATGCGGGACTCGATCCCGGGTCTCCGGGATCATGACCTGAGCCGAAGGCAGTCGTCCAACCAACTGAGCCACCCAGGCGTCCCTAAATAAATAAAATCTTTAAAAAAAAATTTTTAATTAAAAAAAATCTACCTTTGGTTCATTTTTACCTTTTAAAATATTTATTGTTGTGTGATATCACACTACCTGGTATTTAATCAGCTGAGTAAATCAGTTATTTTTAAAACAAATGTTCCAAAAGCCAACAGAATTACCCAGAAAGAAATCAGAGTCACATTGATAAACACCGATTTAAAACAAAATAGGTAGTAGTGATTGCTGTAAACCTTGAGCTAATAGACTCATGTATTTAGAATCTTTAAAATCTGTTTTTATGTGATTACACACTAAATTGAGATCAGCTTTTATTTCTGTAGCACTCCTTTAAAGTACAAACCCCCTTGGGAGGAATGTATAAGAACTTTCCTTGGATTATAATTTTTCCAAATGGAAATGAAACTGTGTTATATGCCTAACTTGTGGAGTGATGTGTTAGGTTCTGTGCACTTTCTTTTCAGTTGCTCAAATGACAGATCCATCTTAATAAACACTTGTCTATTAAGAATAGAGAATCAGGACATCTATGCCATCCATCATAATTCATAAGGACTTATATAGAACCTACTACATCTATCCAGGAAACATTTAATAATGAATATTGTGGATGATGTTCCTTGAGAAAAGAGTAAGTATAAACATCCATTTGACTTACCACAATTTAACAATCTTCCCATTCATTTGAATTGCAGATTTTTATTTTTTCAGCAGACATTTTCAAAATGGAAACATTTGTTTAAATTGCTGCAGTAAAATTAGTGTTAGTTTAAACAATTCTGCAAATAAGCTGACTGGACTAAACACTCCAAAAATACTATTGGGGAGAGGACAAAATGTCTTCTAAAATCTGTTTACAATGAGCACAATTTTTTTTCTTTTTTTAAATTATTACTTGTATTATTACTTTTTAATTCCACTATAGTTAACATACAGTGTTTATTAGTTTCAGTTATAACAATGAGCACAAATGTTAAAACTTTATTTTGAGAATTAAACTGTCCTTTGTTTATAGGCAAAGACACATTGTTGTATGACCATATCTGATAGAAAGCAATTAGCAAATGGTGAGAAGATAGCTTTCAGGTATACAATTTATGTGAATCAAAGTCCCATCAGAAAACCATGACACAACTGGCAAGAGAATCATTGTAGGAGATTTTAGCTAATTAATTTGTGCACCTGCATTTCTCCACAGCATGGGCATGTCAGTGAGGGCAAGTCCAACTAAACCAGTCATTCTTCATCTCAGCATCATGACATCCTCATGCGTCACGAACATTGGGAAGCCGTAGAAACAAAGACTGTAAGGTGGAACTCTCAACCCAGACATAGAAAAAATGTTTACAAGCTGCACTTTGTAATCTGAAAACTTTTAAAATATATAGAGAAAAATAATTTGTAAAATGCTAACATAAAGAAATACAAAAGAACATGTCAAATTCATTCTAGATGTCACCACCATAGACCATGAGGAAAGTAAAACAAGCTTTCTTCCTTTTATGTCTGTGTGTACACCTAGTAGAGTAAAAGATTCTGAGAGGACTCAAAGAAGGCTTTATGAGGGAGGTGATTTAAAGCAGACCTTAAAAAAATGGCTAGAATTTTAATTCACTCATTCACCAAATATTTATTGAGTGCCTTCTATGTACCAGACACAATGAACAGAACAAATAGAATCCCTGAGGTCACAGAGTTTGTATTCTTATAGAAGCCACAGGAAAAAAGGTGACGAAACGATGATGGCAATAAACAATATTGAAATGAAAAAATATGAAAGACTACACTAGTGAGGGTAGTAAGAGAAAACATTTTTGAATGAAGGACATTTAAGCTAAGACTGGAGTGGCCACGGGATTGCAGTTTAAGGGACAAGTGCAAAGGCCCTGAGACAGGAAATGCTTGCTGTGTCCCAGGAAATGAAAGAAGGTCCTGGCAGGTAGAATGAAATGATGGTGAGGAAGGAGGCTTCTTGACTATATTGGTCCAAGGGACACCATTCACATTTTATTCTCTAATAGCCCAACAAAGGAAAGAAGTACGAGACAAGATCAGAAAGACAAGTAGGAATCAGATCATGCAGGGCCTTGAGAACACAGTAGAGAATTTGGATTTCATTTTTTAAAATTATCATTTATTTATTTTTCTCTTTTGAGAGAGAGAGCATGCAAGAACATGACTTGGGGAGAGCCAAAGGGAGAGAGAGAATCTCAAGTAGGTTCCACACAGCAGGGAGCCCAATGCAGGGCTCAGTCTCAGGACCCTGAGATCATGACCTGAGTCAAAAATCATTCACCAGACTGAGCCACACTGACACCCCTGGATTTCATTTTATAGCTGTGGATAAAGATAAAGACAAAAGACGAACTATTTTGACCCTGCCTTTTGATCTCAAGGACTTAAAAATAATTATGTTATTGAGGAGTCTGGGAAGCTCAGTCGGTTAAGCGTCAGACTCTTGGTTTCAGCTCAGGTCGTGATCTCAGGGTTGTGAGATGGAGCCAAGCATGGGGCTCCAAGCTCAGCAAAGAGTCTGCTTAAAAAAGAAAAGACTCTCTCTCCCTCTCCTTCTGTCCCTCCTCTCTCCCTGCACTCTCTGTCAGTTAAATCTTTTTTAAAATTATGTTATTGGGGCGCCTGGGTGGCTCAGTGGGTTAAAGCCTGTGCCTTCGGCTCAGGTCATGATCTCAGGGTCCTGGGATTGAGCCCCACATTGGGCTCTCTGCTCAGCAGGGAGCCTGCTTTCCTTCCTCTCTCTCTGCCTGCCTCTCTGCCTACTTGTGATCTCTCTCTGTTGAATAAATTAATAAAATCTTTTAAAAATATATGTTATTGGGCACCTGAGTGGCTCAGTGGTTTAAAGCCTCTGCCTTCGGCTCAGGTCATGATCCCAGAGTCCTGGGATCGAGTCCCGCTTCGGGCTCTCTGCTCAGCAGGGAGCCTGCTTCCTCCTCTCTCTCTCTCTCTCTGCCTACTTGTGATCTCTGTCTGTCAAATAAATAAATAAAATATTTAAAAAATATATATGTTAGGGACGCCTGGGTGGCTCAGTTGGTTAGACGACTGCCTTCGGCTCAGGTCATGATCCCGGAGACCCGAGATCGAGTCCCGCATCGGGCTCCCAGCTCCACGGGGAGTCTGCTTCTCCCTCTGACCTTCTCCTCGCTCATGCTCTCTCACTGCCTCTCTCTCAAATAAAGAAATAAAATCTTTAAAAAAAATATATATATATATATATGTTATTATTTTACCTTTTTTTTAAATTTTATTCATTTATTTGACAGAGAGACACAGTGAGAGATGGAACACAAGCAGGGGGAGTGGGAGATGAAGAAGTAGGCTTCCCGCGGAGCTGGGAGCCCTATGCGGGCCTTGATCCTAGGACTCTGGGATCATGACCTAAGCGAAAGGCAGACACCTAACGACTGAGCCACCCAGGCACCCATATTTTACCTTTTTATATGTAAAATTTCAAATGTATACAAAAGTAGACAGAATGTTATAATGAACCCTCATATGACCATCAGCAGGTTTGACAATTATAGACTAATGGCTAACCTTATTTCATATACTCCCATTCATTTCCCTCTCCAGATTATTATTATTTTTATTAAGTAAGCTCTATGCTCAGTGTGGGGCCTGAACTCATAATCCTGAGATCAAAAGTTGCACGCTCAGCGATCTGAGCCAACCAGGCTCCCACCATATTATTTTGAAGCACATTTTAGATATATTATTTCAGTCATTAATAGTTTAGTATGTCTAAAAAAAAAACTTTTAAAAAACATAATCATGATACCATTATTACACTTAAAATAATAACAGTAGGGACGCCTGGGTGGCTCAGTTGGTTAAGTGGCTGCCTTCGGCTCAGGTCATGATCCCGGCGTCCTGGGATCGAGTCCCACATCGGGCTCCTTGCTCGGCGGGGAGCCTGCTTCTCCCTCTGCCTCTGCCTGCCACTCTGTCTGCCTGTGCTTGCTTGCTCTCTCTCCCTCTGTCTCTGACAAATAAATAAATAAAATCTTTAAAAATAATAATAATAATAACAATAATTCCTTAAGGATATTCTGACCCTATCCTTTGATCTTTGTCTCACCAAAGGCATGGAGTGATCAGAAGTTACAGAGAAATCAGACAAGCAATACAGTTAAGAGATCTTGGGCAAAAGAACTACCCTAGATTACTTAAGATCCATCCACAACTTTTCAGGCATAAATTTAAAATTTGATATAAACAATTGGTCTTTTACCCAATTGCTGTGAATATTACTAGTAAAAATGGCTAAAACAGTACATAGTAGGAACACCTAGACAACTCAGCTGTTTGAGTGGCAAATTCCTAGTTTTGGCTCAGGTAATGATCTCAGGCTCATGATCTTAAGGTCATGAGACTGAACTCTGAATCAAGCTCCCTGCTCAGTGGGGAGTCTGCTGGAGATTCTCCCTCTCCCTTTATCCCTCCCCCGCTCATGGTAGCACTCACGTGCTCACACTCTCTCAAATAAACAAATAGATCTTTAAAAAAATAAAATGGCACACAGTAAATTTTTTACCTATAACATTTGACCCAGGAAAATTGCATATGATCAAAATCATGACCGCAAAGGATACTGACAGTAATAGAAGACATGAAAAAGAGGGGAAAAAAAAACATTAAATAAAGAAATTATAAGAAACTCTGATAAGTCAAATTTCCTTTAAAAAATTACTAGAAGAAAGAATTGATGTCAATGAAAATAATTTCACTAAAATCAAAAGTGAAAATAGAAAAATCAGAAGTGGTTTAACTCTGCTAAGCAGAGAATTGATCAAATAATTAAATCGGTTAATAGAGATTGTTCCGATAAGTTCATTTTCCCTAAAAATGCACTGAAGTTGCTATAATTATGATTAAAGCACTTGGATTTGCAAATGTTGAGGTCATGTCCTTAAGATCAATATATAAGGGTCAAAACTTCCTGGCTCTAAGGCATATTATAGACATATAATACAAACCATACATGTAATGGTAAATTTTGTGGCAGTTACATTTTCAAAAGGAAAAAGAGATGGAATTAGTTTTATTTTTTTTTCATACTTTTTGAAATCTGGTGTTTATTTTATATCTATAGTATATCTCATTCCACAGTAGCCACATTTCAAGTTCTTAATATCCCATGTGGCTAGCAGCTACCATACTGGGGAAAGGAAATGAAGGTGGAAAGAATGGCTTGAGCAAAGATGTGGAGATATAAATGTGGAAGGCAAGTTCTGGAAACAAGAAATGGTATGAGGCGCCTGGGTGGCTCAGTGGGTTAAAACCTCGGCCTTCGGCTCAGGTCATGATCCCAGGGTCCTGGGATCGAGCCCCGCATCAGGCTCTCTGCTTGTCGGGGAGCCTGCTTTACCCTCTCTCTCTCTGCCTGCCTCTCTGCCTGCTTGTGATCTCTGTCTGTCAAATAAATAAATAAGAAAGAAAGAAATGGCTCCAAAGTAGCTGGAAAGGAATGTTTGTGTATATGAGAGAGGAGCAGAAGGTAGATGGAGGGCTGGAGAGGGAAGAAGGGAGAAATATACGGGCTGTAAGACTGGAAAGATAATCTGGACAGGAAGGTTTTAATATCTTGAGAGCTAGACTGTCCTATTGGTTATGGAATTGCTTTCATTGTCTTTGTGTAAGACCATAAACCAGGAGCCGTTATCTTCCAAAGAGAACATTCCTGACTCCCTTAAGAGTACACTTTTTCTCTCTCAGTTGCTATTTCTACTGTTTCTCTCTCCCCTATTGCCTGTACAGAGAAAGGAAGGACTGAATTTTGGGTCTCAAATGATTGTCCAGAAAAACCACTAATGCTAGGTTACATCAAGACATACCCTAAATCATGGTTTTTGTACTTTCTTTTTCTCCAAAGTTTATTTTTTTGAACAAAATATTACACAGAAAGTCTACATATATATATATATATATATATATATATATATATTTTTTTTTTAACCCCAGAGCTTCTCTGTTCTGTTTGAAGTAAGTTGAAGTAAGGTCTGGGGACACAAACTGACACCCCCTCCATCATCCTACACCAACAGAAGGAAGTTTCTATCATCTCGCTGTCCATCCTCAACAGCATTCACAACTCATACCACATTCATCTCTTCATTAAAAAAATTAATGCACTAACTCAATCCTTTCTTAAAGATAAGTTGATATAGCTGCATGTCCAGAACTTATGATTTCCTTCTGTACTCCAGTGTACAGTACTTACAATATTCCTTTCCTTATAATCATTTTTGACACACCTATATTTAAAAGCATGTAGTGTTTTGGAGCACATGGCTGGCTCAGTCGGTAAAGCATACCATTCTTGATCTCAGAATTGTAAGTTCGAGCCCCATATTGGGTACAGAGATAACTTTAAAATAAAATCTTATAATATATACAAAATAAAAGAATGGAAAATTTTGTTCCAAACTTCTTCCTTGTAAAATTGGAGGCTTTTGTTTTGTTTTGTTTTGTTTTGCTTTTTAGTGTCTCTCACAGGACCACTATTGGCATTTTGGATGGGACAGTTCTTTATTATTTTTATATTTTTAATTAAATTTTTTATTTTAAGGGGCGCCTGGGTGGCTCAGTTAGTTAAACATCTGCCTTTGGCACAGGTCATGATCCAGGGCCCTGGAATTGAGTCCCATGTCCGGCTCCCTGTTCAATGGGGAGTCTGCTTCTCCCTCTCCCTCTGCCCTCACCCCCCACTCATGCGCTCTCTCTCTCTCTCTCATTCTCTCTCAAAGAAAAAAATAAAACCTTTTTAAAAAATTTTATTTCTTGGGGCGCCTGAGTGGCTCAGTGGGTTAAAGCCTCTGCCTTTGGCTGGGGTCATGATCCCAGTTCCTGGGATTGAGTCCCACATCGGGCTCTCTGCTCAGCGGGGAGCCTGCTTCCCCCTCTCTCTCTGCCTGCCTCTCTGCCTACTTGTGATCTCTGTCTGTCAAATAAATAAATAAAATCTTAAAAAAAATTTTTTTTATGTCTTTATTTGTCAGAGAGAGAGCACAAGCAGGGGGAGCAGCAGGCAGCAGGAGAAACAGACTTCCCGCCGAGCAAGCAGCCCAATAGGGTACTCCATCCCAGGACCCTGGGATCATGACCTGAGCTGATGCTTAACTGACTGAGACATCCAGGCATCCCAAATAAACAAAATCTTAAAAAAAAAAAAAAAAAAAGCCAGCTTTTTATTTTAAGACAATTATGGGTGGGTACACAGCTGTAAAAAATAATACAGATGCCTTAGATACTACCCCAACAGTAACATCTTGCAAAACTATAGTACAATATCACAAGTAGTAATATTGACATTGGTACAGTCAAGATACAGAACATTTCCATCTGTAGAAGGATCCCTCCTATTGCCCTTTTAGAGCCAAACCTAGTTCCCTCCCTCCCTACCCCTTTCATAACCCCTGACAACCACTAATCCATTCTTTATTTCTAGAATTTTATTAACATAAGAATGTTTTATAAATGAAATCAAACAGTATGTAAGCCACATTTTTTGAGATTGGCTTTTGTTTCACTCAGCGGAATTCTTTGGAGCTGGATCTAGACTGCTGTGCGTGTTCACTAGTTCATGCCTTTTTATTGCTGAGTATTACGCCACAGTACTGATGTAACACAGTTTAACAACTCACTTGTTAAAGAGCATCTGGTTTTTTCCAGTCTGATGCCATTATGAGTTAAGGAGCTCTGAAATTTGTGTGTTTTTGTGTGAACATTTTCATTTCTCTTAATATTCACTAAATTTTCATTTCTCTGGGATAAACATCCAGGACTGCAATTCCTGGATCACATGATAGTTGCATGTTTAGTTTTAAAAAAAGGCAGGGGGGGTGCGCCTGGGTGGCTCAGTGGGTTAAAGGCTCTGCCTTCCGCTCGGGTTGTGATCTCAGGGTCCTGGAATCCAGCCCCGCATCGGGCTCTCTGCTCGGCGGGGAGCCTGCTTCCCTTCCTCTCTCTCTTCCTACTTGTGATCTCTATCTGTCGGATAAATAAATAAAATCTTAAAAAAAAAAAAAAAACCTGCCAGACTATTTTCCAGAGTGGCTCTACTATTTTATATTCCCACTAATAATATATAAGTAATCCTGTTTCTCCAAAACCTTACCAACATTTGGTGTTGTCACTAATTTTTATTTTGGCCATTTTTAATAAATTTGTAGTGATATCTCACTGTGATTTTAATTTACGATTACCCGATGGCTAATGTTACTGAACATCTTTTCTTGTGCTTCATTGCCATCTGTATATTCTCCTCAGTAAATTGGTTCTTCATGTCTTTGGCTCCCTTTCTAATTGGTTTGTCTCTTACTGTTAAATTTAAGACTTCTTTATATATTCTAGATACTAGTCCTTTGTTGGATATGTGGTTTCCAAACACTTTCTCAGAGTTGGTAAGCTTGACTTTTCATGCTCTTAACAGGGTCTTTCACAGCAAGATTTTAATTTTGATAAAGCCCAGTTTATCAATTTTCCCTTTTATAAACGGTGTCATCTGGTGTCAATCTCAAGACCTCTGCCTAGCCCTAGATTGCAAAGATTTCTTCTTATTTTTTTCTGATATTACTATAGTTTTATATTTAAGTCTGTGATCCACTTCAGGTTATTTTTTATATAAGATGTGAAAATTAGGGTGATGCGCTTTTTTTTTTCTTTTTTGTTACTATGGATGTCCAGTTACTCCAGCCCCATTTATTGGAAAGACTATCTTTCCTCTACTGAATTGTTTCCTACGCCTTTGTAAAAAATCCGTTAGGCTTATATGTGAAGGTCTCTATCTGAAGTTTTTATTCTGTCCCGTTGATCTGTGTGTCTACCTCTTCACTTGTCGGTCAATACTACACAGTCGTGGTTACTATAGCTATGTGATAAAACTTAACTTTGACACAAGTGATTCCTCATACTTTATTCTACTTTTTCAAGATTGTTTTAGCTCTTCAAGTTCCTTTGTCTTGCCGTATACATTGTAGAAAAATCTTGTCTGTATCTAAAAAAAACCTAGGTGGGATTTTAACAGTAATTTCATTAAACCTATATATAAATTGGGAGAGAATTGACTTCTTTACTATATTGAGTCTTCCAATTCATGAATACCATATGCTTCTCTTTTTCTTTATGTCCTTTTCCCACCAGCAATTTATATATTTCAGTATATAAGTCCTGTACACATTTTGTTAGATTTGCACCTAAGTAATTCACATTTTTTTCAGTGATTATAAATGCATTGTAGGGGCGCCTGGGTGGCTCAGTGGGTTAAAGCCTCTGCCTTCGGCTCAGGTCATGATCTCAGGGTCCTGGGATCAAGCCCCGCATCGGGCTCTCTGCTCAGTGGGGAGCCTGCTTCCTCCTCTCTCTCTCTCTGCCTACTTGTGATCTCTGTCTGTCAAATAAATAAATAAAATCTTAAAAAAAATAAATGCGTTGTATTTTTAATTTGGGTGGCTACTGTTCATTGCTAGTATATATAAACGCAACTGATTTTTGTATGTTTATCTTTTTTTTTAAATTTTATTTATTTGACAGAGAGAGATCACAGTAGACAGAGAGGCAGGCAGAGAGAGAGGGAAGCAGGCTCCCCGCCAAGCAGAGATCCCGACGCGGGACTCGATCCCAGGACCCCCAGATCATGACCCGAGCCGAAGGCAGCGGCCTAACCCACTGAGCCACCCAGGCGCCCCTGTATGTTTATCTTTTATCTTCAAACTTTGCTAAAGTCACTGATGAGTTTGGATGTTTTCTTTGGAGATTCCTTGGGATTTTCTATGAAGACAATTATGTTATATGAAATAGGGACATATTTATTCTTCCTTTATGAGTATATGTCTTCTATTTTTTTCTTGTGCCTATTGCATTTGCAGAATGAGGTTGATAAGAGTGATAAGAGCAGGTATCATTGACTTGTTCCCAATCTTTGGAAGAAAGCATTCACGATTTCTGAAAATGTTCTTTTTTTTTTTTTTTTAAGATTTTATTTATTTATTTGACAGGGAGAGACACAGCAAGAGAGCGGACACAGAAGGGGAGTGGGAGAGGGAGAAGCAGGTTTCCCGTGGAGCAGGGAGCCCAATGCGGGGCTCTATCCCAGGACCCTGGGGTCATGACCTGAGCCAAAGGCAGATGCTTAATGACTGAGCCACCCAGGCATCCCAAAGCTTGGGTTTTTTAAAAAAAAAAAATTTTTAGGGGTGCCTGGGTGGCTCAGTCATTAAGCTCTTGTCTTTGGCTCAGGTCATGATCCCAAAATACTGGGATTGAGCCCCGATTTGGGTTCCCTTCCTCAGTGGGAAGCCTGCTTCTCCCTCTCCCACTCCCCCTACTTGTGTTCCCTCTCTTGCTGTGTCTCTCTCTGTCAAATAAATAAATAAAATCTTTTAAAAAATTTTTTAAGTTTTATTTATTTAAGTAATCACAACAGCTAACATGGGACTGGATGGAACTCACAACCCCTGAGGTCAAGAGTCCCATGCTCTTCCAACTGAGCCAATGAGGCGCCCCTTAACTAAGTAAAGTTTAGACTGGAGAGCTGGGTGTATGTGAAGGAAAACACTTTCATACCCGGAGGATGTATACATTATATTCTGGAAGGAATTTTTCAGTATGAGTTAACCGTAAAAATACGCATCACTTCTGATCCAGCAATTAAAATGCAGGATTTCATTCCAATGGAAATAAGGAAAGATGCAAAGTTTTAGTTATAATAATTTTTACTGAAGCATGGTTTATAGCTATGAAAAATTGAAAACAATCTAAATGTCCAAGAAGGAACTAGTTAAATAAATGATGGTTCATTCATACAGTCACACACAACACATCCATTAGTAGTTGTATGGTAGATTAAAGTTTGTTGACAACTTCATATTTTTGTATTAGACTGCTCAATGAATATCACAAAACAGCATATCAATATAATACCAATACAGATATGTATGGATACTTCTCAGTTACCCATCAAATTAATTTTGGTCAAATTTAGTCTGTCTCAAGGCAAATTATTTGTGAAGTCCAAGTCAAATCCAATCAATCCAAATGTAAGCTTAACCCTTGACATCCCGGTTAAGTTACCAGGACTGGATGCAGAATATAAAACTCAGAGATAATCCTGACGTAATAATAAATACCAGTTCTGGGATCTTACAACGAGACTTCTTAATGAAATTAAAGGTGATTTGAATAACTTCTCTGTTTGTTTACAAAGATCACCAGCTCTGTCAGGGTATCTCAGGATTGTTTTAACTGCCCCTGGGGACCCTGGGAACCCATGGGAACCCCATATTGCACCAGTCATTTAGATGCTTATCCACTGGTTGGAAGAATCCAAACAAGATGCTTTCAGCCAAATATTGCAATGTCCCCAGCAAAAAGGAGGGCCACTGTTTGCTCTGTGACGATTCACTGTTTTCCCAAACCATGAATCAGGCCATTGTCCCACCCTTTCCTTTTCATCATTCAATTTGTTCATCAAAGTTAATGGCAAAGGCAGGAACATGGCAAAAAAAAAAAAAAAAAAAAGGACAAAACCTGAGACTCTGGGCAAGGAGGAAAACACAAGGCCACAGTATTTAATTCTGCTTATAAAGAAAGAGTCATTTCACAAAGGCTGCTTCAGAGAAATGACTGGAAATGTGTCAGAAAGCGAATTTCACAGAGAACATCTAATTTACAAAATAATACTTGGCAACTGATCAGCATCTTTCATCCCAAGGTAAAGGGGTTTCCAAATGTAAATGCATACAGATTTCCTAGGCACTACATCATGTCACACTTTTTTTTTCCTTCCTCTGCTGGCTTTCCTCCCACCCTCCTTTTTTTCTTGCTCCTCCTCCCTGCTCTTTCCCAGTTGGAAACAAATGATAGTTCAACCTGGATAATACTCTCCATTGTCTCATTGTACAAGCTGATGTTCACTTAGTGGCCCAAACCTTTCACGCAATTTATTTTAGGAAAAAAGGGGAGGAAATTTTGTCTCCCAGTTACAGCACCTATTGCCCCAAAAGTCAGCTCTATTTTTAAATCCCAATAAACCAGTTCAAGGTTGTTGTCTTTCTACCCGATGATAATTCAATTTACCTCTGTGGTACTAGTTAGGACTCTTTGGTTATAAGTAGCTTAAGAAAAAGCGGCAACTTTTAAAGGATGAAGAGGTGCTTTCAGAGAGCCAAAGACAAGTAGGCCATTGAAATGGTCTGAAACCAGAAACATAAAGCAATCTTGAGTCCCTACTTCTCTGTCCCTACTTCCTTCTTTTTCTCTCTATGTATCTGTTTTTCTCTCTGCCTATCTGCTTTTATTTCTCCTCCAATTCATCTGATGGGCAGAATATGGCTGCTGCGCATCTCCCAGTTCACAGGTTAAAATTCCAGCCAACTACAGACTCAGTTCAGTCCTACATTCCCCAAAGAAACAATGTAATCATCACCCTGAGTGATGTGTCCACCTCTGGCCGGGGAGGCAGAGTCAGGTGGTAGCAAAATGGCTCCAAAGAGCCCATGCTAATGGTGTGACATATGACTGTGCTTCCCAAAGAAAGGGGGATGTCTAGTGGGCTGAAGAAATGACCAAAACCATAAACCAAATCAGTTTGTTGCTTTGATATTTGGGCTATTTGGTAACTGATTTTTTTATTGCTGAAGCTCAGTAATATTCTAAAGAAAAGATTTCTGATTGCATTTTTATAGAATAAAGTTTGCATGACTACGGCCAGTTCACATAGCAGGGTTGAGATATGTGACCTCTTCTTACAGGCAACCCAAATGACCATCCTTGCACCAAATCTCTTAGCCTTTCCAGTTTCCAAGGACTGATAAACTCAAAACTAAGCAGTGAGGATTGACTTTTGCTTCCAGGGCTCCTGAGTCGGGGCAGATTATGGGAATGCCTTACATCTTGGGAAAGGCAGCTCAGTATTCATTGATTGTTAATAATGTATTGAACACGGGGTGCCTGGGTGGCTCAGTGGATTAAAGCCTCTGCTTTCGGCTCAGGTCATGATCCCAGCCAGGGTCCTGGGATCGAGCCCCGCATCGGGCTCTCTGCTCCGTGGAGAGCCTGCTTCCTCCTCTCTCTCCCTGCCTGCCTCTCTTGCCTACTTGTAATCTCTGTCTGTCAGATAAATAAATCTTTAAAAAATAATAATGTATTGAACATTGCACCAAAAGCTTTGTCATCTTGGCCACACACTCAGCTCCTCTGGGTCTCTTCACTGTAAACAGAAGGGACAGTATTATTATTTCTACCTCATGGGGTTGTTTGCGGGTCAAAATGAGATTACATAACCAGAAGTACTTCATGAACTATAACGAATAATACAAGTGTGGGATGCCTGGGTGGCTCAGTCAGTTAAGCCGCTGCCTTCGTCTCAGGTCATGATCCCAGAGTCCTGGGATCAATGCCCGAATCTGGCTCTTTGCTCTCCAGGGAGCCTGCTTCTCTCTCTGCTTCTGCCTGCCACTCTGCCTGCTTTTGTGTGTGCGTGCGCTCTCTCTCTCTCTGACAAATAGATAGATAAATAAAATCTTAAAAAAAAAAAGAATAATACAAGCGTATCACCTCTATATCCCCAAGCCTCACCAGACTTTAATACATATGAGTATGAGAACTTTTATATATAATGTAATATGAAAGTTAAGAATAGATTGATTTTGGGGCACAGAATGGAAGAAAATATTTGCAAAACACACATCTGATAAAAGATATGTATCCAGGGACACCTGGGTGGCTCAGTTGGTTACAGGTCTGCCTTCGGCTCAAGTCATGATCCCAGGGTCTTAGGATCGAGTCCCACATCGGGCTTCCTGCTTAGTGCTTCTTTCTCTGCCTGCTGTTCCCCTGCTTGTGCTTACTCCCTCTCTGTCTCTCTCAATCTTTATAAAAAATAAATAAATAAAATTTTTTAAAAAAGATATGTATGCAGAATATATAAAGAACTCCAGTACTCAATAATATGAAAACAACCCAAAAATAGACAAAAATTTGAATAGACACTTCACCAAGTAAGATGGTAAGTGAGCATATAGAAAAAATTTCAACATCGTTAGCTTTTAGGGATATGAAAAATGAAAACTATAATGAAATACTACATCACATACCTATTAAAATGGCTAAAATAAAAATGAACAAATTGACAATACCAAATGTTATAAAGGTACTGAACACACTGGTGGGAATGCAAAACTGGTAGTTTCTTACAAAACAGATAGGCCATTTAAAGTAGTTAAGCAGGGCGCCTGGGTGGCTGTTGTTAAGCATCTTAGCCTTCAGCTAAAGTCATGATCCCAGGGTCCTGGGATGGAGCCCCACATCGGGCTCCCTGCTCTGTGGGAAGCCTGCTTCTCCCTCTCCCATTCCCCCACCTTGTGTTCCCTCTCTCGCTATCTCTCTCTCTCTCTCTCTCTGTCAAATAAATAAATCAATCTTTTAAAAATAAATAAATAAATAAATAAAGTAGTTAAGCATACATTACCATCCAACCTAGAAATCCCACTCTGAAGTATTTATTTGGAGATATTAAAGCACATGTGTGCAAAGAGATCTGTATGCAAATGTCAATAGCATTCATAATTGCCAAAACCTGAAAACAAACAAAATGTCCATCTATCAATGAATGAATAAATACATGTAGTATATCCATACAATGGAATACTATTCACCTATTAAAAAGAGCAAATTATTAATACATTGAAATAGATGAATCACCAATAAACTGTGCTGAGTGAAAGAAGCCAGATTCCAGTGATTCCATTTGTATGGCATTCTGGAATAGTCAACAGTATAGGGATAGAAATCAAATTAGCAATTGCCAGGTGTGTGAGTTTGGGATGATCTACAAAGGAGTCTTTTTGGGGTAATGGAACTGTTATATATCTTGATTGTGGTGGTAGTTACATGATCCATGTTTTGGAAAAAACTCATAAAGCTGTATGCCTAAAAAAATTTTACTGAATGTAAATTCAATTTACATTCAGTAAAATTTACATTCAGTAAAATTTACATTACTGAATTTAACTGAATGTAAATTACTCCTTAATAAACCTGACTTCCAGAAAAGAATAAGTATGGCAGTTTCTCAAAAAGTCAAACACAGGGTGTCTGGGTGGCTCAATTGCTCAAGCGTCTAACTCTTGGTTTCAGCTGAGATCATGATCTCAGGTTCATGGGCTCGAGTCCTGCATGGGGCTCTGAGCTTGGCAGGGAGTCTGCTTCTCTCCCTCTGCCCCTCCCCGTTCTCATGTACTCTCTCTCACAGATAAAAATGAATAAATTTTTTTAAAAAGTTAAACATACAATTAGGATATGGTCTAGTAGTTCCACTTGTGGGTATCTGCCCCCAAAAAATGAAAGCAGGGAGTCAAACAGACATAGCAACATACTCACAGTTGCTAAAAGATGGAAACAACCCAATGTCCATCAAAAGATGAATGGATTAACAAAATGTGGTATATACATACAATGGCATATCACTCAACCATAAAAAGGAAGGAAATTCTGACATAGGCTACAACATGTTTGAGCCTTGAAAACATGCAAGCAAAGTTAGCTACACACAAAAAGACAAATACTGCATGATTCCATTTACATGAGGTAACTAGAATAGGCAAATTGATAGAGACAGGAAGTAGAATAGAGGTCACCAGGGGCCAAGGGAGAGAGGAACGAGGA
Organism: Mellivora capensis; assembly: GCA_004024625.1. Classification (NCBI taxonomy): domain Eukaryota; kingdom Metazoa; phylum Chordata; class Mammalia; order Carnivora; family Mustelidae; genus Mellivora; species Mellivora capensis. The sequence continues at coordinate 29,933 of PISX010018343.1, forward strand.
GTTATTGTTTAATGGGTACATGGTTTCTGTTTGGAGTGATGAAAAAGTTCTGGAAACGAACAGTAGTGATAGTTACACTACTCTGTGAATGTATGTAATGCTACTGAATTGTCCACTTAAAAAGGGTCTAAGTGGTAAATTTCATGTTATTTCTGTTTTACCACAATTTTTTTTTTTTCTTTTTGAGAGAGAGCGAGAGAGAGTGCACACAAGTAGTGGGGTGGCAGAGGGAGAGAGAGTATCTTAAGCAGGCTCCATGCCCAGTGTGGAGCCCAACACATGGCTCTATATCATGACTCAGATGATGTCTGAGCCGAAATCCAGAATCAGAAGCTTAACTGACTGAGCCAGCCAGGCGCCCCTATTTTACCACAACTTCTAAAGAAGAATGCAGGTAAAGCTGGGTTTGAATTCTAGCTTTGCCATCCAGCTGCGTGATTCCTTGGATAAGCTAAGCAGGCCCACTTGGATATGTTAGAGCAGACAGGTTGTGCTACACTTAAAACAAAGCAACGAAGAAAAAGACCAAAATCTTGGTAGCACAACAAAGATTTAGTTATTTACAGTGTATATCTAATATGCAATATGGGTAGTTGGGGATATGGGGGGCTCTGCTGCAAAGTACCAGGTTGATGGAGGTTCTTACCACCCTGTATGTTAACCCCTTCTGGACACTGCCCTTCGGACACCATGCAGGGAAGAAGAGCGAGGGAGTCAGCAACAGGCTTTACTTTCCCAGCACTCCTGTCTCCACCCAACTGCAAGGGGCTGGGAAATGTGGGAGAGCGGGTAGAACTTTGGATGAGCAGCTCTGTCTCTGCCATACTTCTTGGTGCTTCAGTTTCTTCATCCATAAAACAAGCATAGGAATTTTAAAAATTGAGGTATAGGGGCGCCTGGGTGGCTCAGTAGGTTAAGGCCTATGCCTTCGGCTCGGGTCATGGTCCCAGGGTCCTGGGATGGCCCCCCCATCAGGCTCTCTGCTCAGCAGGGAGCCTGCTTCCCTCCCTCTCTCTGCCTGCCTCTCTGCCTACTTGTGATCTCTATCTGTCAAGTAAATAAATAGAATCTTTAAAAAATAATTGAGACATAATTGACACATAACATTATATTAGTTTCAGGTAAACAACAACACAATGATTCAATATTTGTATAACCACAGGGAACTTTCCATCTCAGGTTGTCATGAGGATAAAGTGATATATTTAAAGCACCTAGTACACAGAGTGAACATTCATTAAGATGTTACGTTTTAAAAAAACTAAAAATAGAACTACCAGGGCTCTGAGGTGGTTCAGTCGGTCGAGCATCCGACTCTTGATCTTAGCACGTCTTGATCTCAGTGTCGTGAGTTCAGGCCCCATGTTGGGCTCCACACTGGTCATGAAGCCTACTTTAAAAAAAGAAAAAAAGAAATAGAACTACCATACAACCCAGGATTCCCACTTCTGGGTATATATCTAAAGGAAATGAAAACAGGTATTCAAAACGATATCTGCACACCCATGTTCATTGCAGCATTATTCTCAATAGCCAAGATTTACAAACAACTTGAGTGTCCATCTACAGATGAATGGATAAAGATGTGGTGTGTATTTATACAATGACATACTACTGAGCCATGAGAAAAAAAGAAATCCTGATAAACTAGCAACAACATGGAGAAAGCTTAAGAATATTATACCGGGGACATCTGGGTGGCTCAGTCAGTTAAGCATTTGCCTTTGGCTCAGGTCATGATCCCAGGATCCTGGGATCAAGTTGGGCTCCTGGCTCAACAGGGAGCCTGCTTCTCCCTCTGCCTGCCCCTCCCCCTGCTTGTGTGCACGCTTGGCGTGCGCGATCTCTCTCTCTCTCTCTCTCTCTGACAAATAAATAGATAAATAAATAATCTTGAAAAAAAAAAAAAAAGAACAGGGGCACCTGGGTGGCTCCGTAGATTAAGCATCTGCCTTCGGCTCAGGTCATGATCTCTGGGTGCTGGGATCAAGACCCTCAAGGGGCTTCCTGCTCAGCAGGGAGTCTACTTCTATCTCTCTCTCCCTCAGCCCCTCCCCACTGCTCATTCTCTCTCTCTCAAATAAAGAAATAAAATCTTAAAAAAAAGAACATTATGCCAAGTGAGATAAGACAAAGACAAATACTGCATTATATCCTTTACTTGTGGAAATATAAACAACAAAAGCCCTCAAAAAAACCCCTCCAAAACAAAAACAAAACCCAGAATGGAATGGGGATTACCAAAGACAGGAGTAGCAAAAAGGGAGAGATGTTGTTCAAGGATACATACTTGCAATTAGTAGATAAATAAATCCCAGAGATCTAATATACAGTAAAATACACAAAACTGTATTATCAATGCTAAATTTGCTAAGAGCCTAGATCTTAATGTCTCCACCACTAGAGGAAATAATAATTACACACAGTAGAGGTGTTAGCTGATGATGGCAATCATTGCATTATAAATGTATGAAAATAAGTATGTTGTATACCTTAAACTTACACAATGTATAGGTCAATCATATCTCAATTTAAAAAATGTAAGGTTCCGGGGCATCTGGGTGGCTCAGTGGGTTGAAGCCTCTGCCTTCGGCTCAGGTCATGATCCGGGGATCATCCCAGGGTCCTGGGATCAAGCCCCGAGTCGGGCTCTCTGCTCAGCAGGGAGCCTGCTTCCTCCTCTCTCTCTGCCTGCTTCTCTGCCTACTTGTGATCTCTGTCTGCCCAATAAATAAATAAAATCTTTTAAAAAAATATAAGATTCTATCCAGCTTCATAGTTTTATCCTGAGGCTCAAGAACAAGGTGTGGAATTACTGGATCTGCTTGATAAAGTGTCTTCTATTGGCCTCCACATGTTTGTAGGCAACCATTTGCTTCTCTCACCAGTGTTGTGCTCTAGTCAGAGCTCTTTGGGTTTTAAGAAAAAGAAACCTGATGGAAATAGATAGCTCAAGTAAAATGAAGGTTAGTATAAAGATAAAGAAATCAGAGAAAAGCAAAAACGAACTAGGAGCCTCATGGAGGGCTGGAGCTCATCATTCTGGAACCAATCACCTTCTCAATCTCTGTGTTCTGGTTTACCTGCATAGCTTTTCTCTAGCTCCCTCCCCATTGTCTTCCTCTGGGTCTTATTTCTCTCTGACTCTAGTTCACACATGCTCACAAACTTGCTACCCCATCCTTGATTCTTCATGGCATTTCTGTTCATTTGGCTTCTTTGGACTGACTACTTCCCTCTATGTTATTTCCTGAGAGAGGAACATGTGAGGTCAAACTCACCTTTTCCAACTTGATCATGAAACCCACAAATAGTTAACCTGATGGTGAATTGGCTCCCTTTAGATAAGGTCTCTGTCTCTTGACAAATCAGCTTTGGTTCTTCCCATTTCCTGGTTCTGTCAGGTGGCTTGCTGATCAAAGACTGCTGATGGGAGAAGGCTATCTGTAAATAGGAGGCGAGTAGGACAGGCATCCATAAATATGCTTAGTAAAAAGTGAGTGGTTTTTTAAAATATTATATTTATTTATTTGACAGACAGAGATCACAAATAGGCAGAGAGGCAGGCAGAGAGAGAGGAGGAAGCAGACTCCCCGCTGAGCAGAGAGCCCGATACAGGACCCTGGAATCATGACCTGAGCCGAAGGCAGAGGCTTTAACCCACTGAGCCACCCAGGTGCCCCAGTAAAAAGTGAGTATTATCAGGGCCCCCATGTGGCTCAGCTGGTTGGGCGTCCAACTCTTGATTTTGGCTGGGGTCCTGATCTCACGATGAAGGAATGGAGCCTGGTGTAAGGCTTTGCACTCAGCAGGGACTGGGCGTGAAGTTCTTTCCCTCTGTCTCTGGGCACCGCCCCCCTGTTTGTGCCTGCAGGTGCATTCTCTCTCTCTCTGGTGAATAAATAAATCTTTTTTTAAAAAGTGAATATTATCATAAAAATCTATCATGCTAATTTAGTACATGAAAAATGGTATTCGATTTTAATTTGCATTCTTTATTAGGGAAGCTGAATATTTCCCCCTTTATTTATTTGTAATCTCTTTTCCATTTATTTGTCTATGTTCTTGGTGCATTTCTCTACTGCTGTTTCTACCTTTTCTTTGTTTAAAAAAATTTTTTTTAAGATTTATTTATCTTGGGGCGCCTGGGTGGCTCAGTGGGTTAAAGCCTCTGCCTTGCTCTTGGGTCATGATCCCGGGGTCCTGGGATCAAGCCCCGCATCAGGATCTCCGCTCCGCAGGGAGCCTGCTTCCTCCTCTCTCTCTCTCTCTGCCTGCCTCTCTGCCTACTTGTGATCTCTATCTGTCAAATAAATAAATAAATAATCTTAAAAAAAAAAAAGATTTATTTATCTTAAACCAAGAGAGCATGTGTGTGGGCAGACAGGGGAAAGGGCAGAGGGAGAAGGAGACAGAAAGAATCTCAAGCAGACACCCCACTGGGTGTAGAGATTCCCGGGGCGGGGCTCCATCTCAGGACATTGAGATCATGACCTGAGCAGAAATCAAGAGCGGGATGTTTAACCCAATGAGCCACCGAGGCACCCCTCTACCTTTTCCTTGTCTATTAGTAAAAGGCTTTTAACCATTTGTCTATTGCATCTGTTACAAATATTTCCCCTAGTTTTTCATTTATATATTAACTTTGTATGTGGTAGGAGTTGGCATAAAGAAGTTTTTTATGTTTTGGGATTTGGCTTTATCTTTTGTTTCTTTTTGTAAAGAGCTGTTATCTTTTCCTTCATCCTTCCTACACTTAGGGTCTTATTTAGAAAGTCTTCCTGGTATGCCTGGATGGCTCAATGAGTTGACCATCTGACTCTTGGCTTGATCTCAGGTTGTGACCTCAAGGTTGGGAGATGGAGCCCTAAGACAGGGTCCACACTTAGCTTGGAGCCTGATTAAAACTGACTCCCTCTCCCTCTGTTCCTCTCCCTGCACTCTTTCTCTCCCTCTCTCTCTAAAATAAATAAATAAGTCTTTTTTTTTGAGATTTTATTTATTTGACAGACAGAAATCACAATTAGGCAGAGAGGCAGGCAGAGAGGCAGGCAGAGAGAGAGGAGGAAGCAGGCTCCTTGCTGAGCAGAGAGCCCGATGCGGGGCTCGATCCCAGAACCCTAGGATCATGACCTGAGCCGAAGGCAGAGGCTTTAACCCACTGAGCCATCCAGGCGCCCCTAAATAAATAAGTCTTGAAAAAGTAAGTCTTCCTGCTCCCTAAGATAATAATAGTACTCATTTATTTTCTTTCTGGAAAGTTTATGGTTTCATTTTGTACATTACTCTGCATGTAGTAGAAATAATAATAGCTAACATTTATGAGGCACATTTTGTGTGATAAAAACCATTTTATTTTATTTTATTTTATTTATTTATTTTTAGAGAGAGGGAAACAGAGTGTGTGCAAACAAGGTGGGGTGGACAGAGGGAAAGGGAGAGAGAGAGAGACTCGCTGTTGAGCACAGAGCCTGACGTGGGGCTCAACCCCATGACCCTGAGATCATGACCAGAGCCAAAATTAAGAGCTGGATGCTGAACTGACTGAGCCACCCAGGTGCTACTCTTATTTTATTTTATTTTTAGAAAGAATATTTTTTAACACCTACTACTTATTTTTTTAAAGATTTCATTTATTTATTTGACAGGCAGAGATCACAAGTAGGCAGAGAGGCAGGCAGAGAGAGAGGGGGAAGCAGGCTCCCCGCTGAGCAGAGAGCCCGATGCAGGGCTCGATCCCAGGACCCTGGGATCATGACCTGAGCTGAAGGCAGAGGCTTTAACCCACTGAGCCACCCAGGCACACCCCCACTACCTATTTTTTAAAGATTTTATTTATTTATTTGAGAGAGAGAGAGTGTGAGCATGAGCAGGGGACAGGGGCAGAGGGAGAGGGAGAAGCCGTTTCCCCACTAAGCAAGGAGCCCAATGCAGGATTCAATCCCAGGACTCTGGGAACATGACCTGAGCTGAAGGCAGATGCTCAACCAACTGAGCCACCCAGGCACCCCACCCATTACCTTTTTCAGTCCGCACAATCGCATGGTCATTTTTATTTCCTTGTTTTGTTTTTTTTTTTAAGATTTTATTTATTTATTTGAGAGAGAGGCAGTGAGAGAGCATGAGCGAGGAGAAGGTCAGAGGGAGAAGCAGACTCCCCGTGGAGCCGAGAGCCCGATGCGGGACTCGATCCCGGGTCTCCGGGATCATGACCTGAGCCGAAGGCAGTCGTCCAACCAACTGAGCCACCCAGGCGTCCCTATTACCTTGTTTTTAAATATGGGAGGAACAAAGCTTAAGGAGGGTAAGTATTTTGTCTGCAATTACACAGCTAAACAGTGGCAAAACTGACATTTTTAAAAGATTTATTTATTTATTTGACAGATAGAGATCACAAGTAGGCAGAGAGAGAGCGAGGAGGAGGAAGCAGGCTCCCTGCTGAGCAGAGAGCCCAATGTGGGGCACCATCCCAGGACCCTGGGATCATAACCCGAGCCGAAGGCAGAGGCTTAACCCACTGAGTCACCCAGGCGCCCCCAAAACCGACGTTTAGAAACCGTAAGTCCAGGTCTTAATTATTGCCGTATGTATTTTCTAAATCCCCCCCAAAATCCTTAGTCAATTTTTTGAATATATTTTGTTGTAAAATTCAGCATTTCCCTCACTGATGGGAAGTAGTTCTTGCTCAGTTCTTGGGGCCATTTCTTCCCTTTATTTTTTGTTCTATTGATTCTTCCTTCTATCCCTGAGCCAGTAACCTACTCTTCAAGTGACTTATTCATACTTTCTATCTGGTAGGCCAAGTCATCGCTAGACGCCCTTCTTTTTCAAAGTTTTCTGATCTATTCTTCACTGTTAATCCTTCCAGAAAATTTTAGAATTATGTGGCTAAGTCCCCAAGAAATTCCACTGAGATTTTTGCTGACAATATTGGGGGCATATTGGATGCCTGGCATGCTGAAAGTAGAGTTCATCAGATTCCTCAATTCCTGTGTAAGGGCTTCTGCATGTTTTAGCCCCCCCTTCTTCTTGATCTACATCCTCCTTCCCCTCCCACGCAGATACCCACAGTCACGTGTTTGAAATGCACCCTTGGATGTGTATGTGTTCTTGTAAAATAATACTGCTGTTCTGTACAGAAGTTTTAAATTTACATGATAGTAATGGTCTAAGGATCTTTTTGTTTTATTTCGTTGCTCAAGACTGTGTTTAGGACCTGTTGGTGCTGCTCATAGGTCCACTGTGGAGAAGCACAGAACGCACCCAAGTGTTTCACTGGTGACAGACACCTCGGATGTCCCCAGCTCCTCATTTTCACAACAGAGCTGCAGCGAATCTCCTTGCACGTGGTTTCTTATGCACCTGAAAACTCTCTGGAGTATAGAGCCACCCCAGACTGGGGCTGCTGGTTGATGAGTCTGCATCCCTGACTCCCTCATTTCTGCCAGATTTCCTTCTAGAACATCTGTACCAGTTTGCACTCCCAGAATGACGTAAGAGGATGTTCATTTCTCTGATTCTGCCCATCATTTACTGCTTTCTAACTCTCTAACTTTTGCCCCTGAAAAAGTACAAAATGACATCTCATTGTTTTCATTTGCATTTATTGATTACCAGGGAGTTTGAACATCTCTTCTTATTCTTGGGAATCATTTGCATTTCCCCAGCTATAAGTTAACCTATTTACAGCCCTTCTCCAAGTTTCTAGTGGGTTTCCTGTCTTTTTTTGTGTTCTTCATCTGTCGCATATAGATATTCAATTCCTTGGAGTAGTAGGTGATAGGGAATCATACTTTATTTTCCTCCAAAAAGTGAGACAGTTTTCCTGACAACATCTACTGAATAATTCATGCTTTCCATATTGACCTGTGGTGTCATCTTCGTCTTATATCAAATTTCTGTAGATGTATGGACCTATTTCTGAGCTCTCGACTCTATTTCTTTGGTTGATCTTTCTATTCCTGTGGCATCACCTTTCTGGTTTTATGACTATGGCTTCATATTATATCATAAAATCTGGTTGAGCCAGTCCCCTCTTGTTGCTCTTTGTTTCCAAAATTAATTTAGGTATTCTAGCAAGAGTAAGTTTATTCAATTTTTAAAAAGTTCTGATGGGGGGCGCCTGGGTGGCTCGGTGGGTTAAAGCCTCTGCCTTCGGCTCAGATCATGATCCCAGGGTCCTGGGATCAAGCCCCACATCGGGCTCTCTGCTCAGCGGGGATCCTGCTTCCTCCTCTCTCTCTGCCTGCTTCTCTGCCTACTTGTGATCTCTGTCTCTCAAATAAATAAATAAAATCTTTAAAAAAAAATTCTGATGGCATTTGGTGTGGTTGGAATTGCATTTAGTTTACAGTTAAATTTTGGGGAAATTGACTTTTTAAAGTAGTAAAAGTCCATAAAATTTGAAGTAAAATAAAAGGATGAGGTTTCTAACACAGTTCAGCTGCCCTTCACTCTATCCTTCCCTGACCCCGAGTCCCACTCCGCAGAAGTCACCTCGCTTGTACCCTTAGCTCTTTCTTCTAGTATGTCTCCCTATATCTCTAAACAAAATCTTTACAGTGTCATTTTTATGTGTTCTTATTTTAGATATTATCTATTGACCCCTTATGATAGAAATAACATTTTACTCTCTTTTATACCTGACATAGACATACAGAAACACACTCACATACACATCTACCATCTGCCCAATATAGTATTATTACCATTTTTTAAAAAAAGGACACTCAGGCAGCAACAGGGTGGTTTAGTTGTTTAAGCATCCAGCTTTTAGTTTCAGCTCAGGTCATGACCTCAGGGTTGTGAACTGAGCCCTGTGTCCAGCTCCACTCCCTGCACAGAGTCTGCTTGGATTCTCTCCCTCCTCCTCTGCCCCTCCCCCCACCATGCATATGTGCTTTCTCATAAATAAATAAAGAAATAAAGAAAATCTTTTAACAAAATTGACACTTCATGCTTTTCTTGTTATAACCATGTAAGATTATTCACAGCTGAGCCATGTAGTAGGCTATGTCCTTTCTTTGACAACTTTCTACTTTCCCTGGCATTAAAAATGACATTGCAGGGACGCCTGGGTGGCTCAGTTGGTTAAGCGGCTGCCTTCGGCTCAGGTCATGATCCCAGAGTCCTGGAATCGAGTCCCACATCGGGCTCCTTGCTCGGCAGGGAGCCTGCTTCTCCCTCTGCCTCTGTCTGCCACTCTGTCTGCCTGTGCTCGCTCGCTCTCTCTCCCTCTCTCTCTCTCTAACAAATAAATAAATTTTTAAAAATGACATTGCACTGGGGCACCTGGGTGGTTTGGATGATTAAACATCTGCCTTTGGCTCAGGTCATGAGCCCGGGGTCCTGGGATTGAGCCTTGCATTGGGCTCCCTGCTCCGTGGGAAGCCTGCTTCTCCCTTTCCCACTCCCCCAGCTTGTGTTCCCTCTTTCGCTGTCTCTCTCTGTCAAATAAATAAAATGTTTTTTAAAAATGACATTGGATTGTTTTTCTATGTACCCATCACATACTCCAAGTCTGCAGAATACCTCTAAAATTGCTCTCAATCTCCTCAAACACAGCTGTCCTTGTAACTCTGCCTCTGAAGCTTTCCATCCTCCTGCTCCAGCATAAGCCCATTACTCCCAAGACCTGCAGAAGCACTAGTATCCTAGACTTCCTCACCTGTCCACCCTTGATCGCTAATGTAGGCTGGAGCTCCTGTTTCATTGACCTCTAATATCTTCATTGTGATGGAAATTGTCCTGCTGGAGCTTAATGAGAAATGTATTTGCAAGGGAGATAAATTTTTGGAGACCATAAGTGTTCAAATATGTATTTACTAACCTTTCAAATTTGAATTATAGTTTGACTAGATTTTTAGGTTGGAAATAAGTTTTCTCTCTGAATTTGGAGGCATTTCTCCATTGTCTACCATCTGCCAGTATATATTTATAAGTTTTTATTTTGTGCTTATATAGATTTTATTTACTTATTTATTTAAAGTATAATTGGCATGGAACAGGTTTCAAGTGAACAGCATAATTATTTGATGCTTGTATATTAACTGCCAATATTTATGATGAGAAATCTTGCTAATTTTGGCCATTCTAACTGGTGTGAGGTGGTATCTCAATGTGGTTTTAATTAGAATCTCCCTAATGGCTAGTGATGATGAACATTTTTTCATGTGTCTGATAGCCATTTGTATGTCTTCATTGGAGAAGTGTCTGTTCATATCTTCTGCCCATTTTTTGATATGATTATCTGTTTTGTGTGTGTTGAGTTTGAGAAGTTCTTTATAGATCCTGGATATCAACCTTTTGTCTGTACTGTCATTTGCAAATGTCTTCCCCCATTCCATTGGTTGCCTCTTTGTTTTGTTGACTGTTTCCTTTGCTGTGCAGAAGCTTTTGATCTTGATGAAGTCCCAAAAGTTCATTTTCGCTTTTGTTTCCTTTGCCTTTGGAGATATATCTTGAAAGAAGTTGCTGTGGCTGATATCAAAGAGGTTACTGCCTATGTTCTCCTCTAGGATTCTGATGGATTCTTGTCTCACATTGAGGTCTTTTATCCATTTCGAGTTTATCTTTGTGTACAGTGTAAGAGAATGCTTGAGTTTCATTCTTCTACATAAAGCTGTCCAATTTTCCCAGCACCATTTATTGAAGAGACTGTCTTTTTTCCATTGTATATTTTTTCCTGCTTTGTCGAAGATTACTTGAGCATAGAGTTGAGGGTCCATAGCTGGGCTCTCTACTCTGTTCCACTGGTCTATGTGTCTGTTTTTATGCCAGTACCATGCTGTCTTGTTGATCACAGCTTTGTAGTAAAGCTTGAAATCAGGTAACGTGATGCCGCCAGTTTTATTTTTGTTTTTCAACATTTCCTTAGCAATTCGGGGCCTCTTCTGATTCCATACAAATTTTAGGATTATTTGCTCTAGCTCTTTGAAAAATACTGGTGGAATTTTGATCGGAATGGCATTAAAAGTATAGATTGCTCTAGGCAGTATAGACATTTTAACAATGTTTATTCTTCTGATCCAAGAGTATGGAATAGTCTTCCATCTTTTTGTGTCTTCTTCAATTTCTTTCATGAGTGTTCTGTAGTTCCTCGAGTACAGATCCTTTA
>PISX010018344.1:0-41077 GCA_004024625.1 Mellivora capensis
TCCCCCTGTATTTAGGGGAATACTACAATGAGACAGGTGCGCATCAGGACATAGCAAAATCTTTGCTGGAATTTGGTCTTTGCAAGAGCTGGGTATGAATTTTTCATAGACTGCTGGAAGGGACCTGCAGCAAGAATTCTTCAAACAGTTCTGGCAGCATCAGGTTATATAAAGCACTGAAAAATAAGGGATGCAAAGTGAGTCAGTGAGGGGAGCACATAGTTTACATCCAGCAAGGGCCCTCCTCCATTTTGAACTTTTTTCTCTGGGCTGGACACGTAATTTTCAATCTAGGAGGTAGGTGGTGCACATGAACTTAACATTTAGTATCACATGAATCTTCTTACATAGAAAAGACATGCATAGTGCATGCACACAGATATAAATGCACATTGTGGAAGGATGCATTAGTGTGTGACTAATGCATCCTTCCACAATGGAAATGTGAACACAGATAGGGAAAGTCTGTGTGTATTCATGTTTCCTAGTATATGTATTATATCCTTGCGCTCATACTTTACCAGAGCATTCAGACAAATACATACAATCATACCAACTCACACGTGCATACACACACAACATGAACATGTACATAGAATGTGTACATTTGATAGTACATGCTTGTTCAGATTTGCAAAGGTTTTGGGGTCAGTATAACTCTGATACAAAATCCCAGCGTAAGTACTACAAAAAAATAATAATAATACAGACTAATTTCCTGTAAAAGGATATCTACAAAGCCAAATATTTTATTTTAGCAAATTAAATCCAGCAACAAGCTGTAAAGATGATATTCATGAAAAATTTAAGTTTATCCCAGAATTTTACAAATATACAAAAATTTATAAATTTGTAACTTTGGTTACAAACCATAAACCTTGGTTTTTGTTTGACAACATTCATTATTTCTAAATGGCTGAAAACGTTTTGTTATTTCCTTAGTAAGCATTTACCAAGCTCTAATATGTACCAGATACTCTGCTAGGTTTTGAGGAGAGCCTGGAATATTAATGAAACACATAGTTATAAACCAATATGGCAAGTGCATGATACACTGTTTATAGGCTATATGTTGCTTGACAAAGGAGCTCCTCAATTTACCCGTGAGAAAGATGAGGTCAGGAAAGCAGACTCAAGATGCGATGTTCAAATTGTATCTCAAAGGCAAGGAAGCAATAAATTAAATTAAAAGAGGAAGAATAAGAAGAATAGTTTAGTGTTGGCCATAGCATAAGCAAAACCACATCGAACTCAAAACAACTGAACTTTAGAGTAACTTCAAGAACTTTGAAATTGATAAAGCAAAGAAGACAAACCAAAGCTGATCTGAGAGACCGGTATGAGACATGTAATTAAAGACATTGAATGTCTTTTTTTTTTTTTTTTGCCTGTGGCAATGGCAAGTCCTTAAGAGGAAAGTGATTCAATCAGAACCACATTTCCCCATTGCTCTCTGCTATTTGGGATGGAATGGGATTCAGTTGGGCAAGTTTGAGATAAGGGGACACTTTAAGATTGCTTAAGTTGGGGGCGCCTGGGTGGCTCAGTGGGTTGAGTCGCTGCCTTCGGCTCAGGTCATGATCTCAGGGTCCTGGTTTCGAGTCCCGCATCGGGCTCTCTGCTCAGCAGGGAGCCTGCTTCCCTCTCTCTCTCTCTGCCTGCCTCTCTGTCTGCTGTGATCTCTGTCAAATAAATAAATAAAATCTTCAAAAAAAAAAGATTGTTTAAATTGTTTGTTTCGGGAATGATGAGGACATATCTTAATTCAATGTTAATGAAAAGGAGAGGATAGATCTGATTTTTAAAATATTAGAGATTCAAAAATAGACAAAAGTCAATGATTATTTGAATGGGAACATGAAATAATAGTGTTGAGTGTTATGCTAAGGTTTCTAACATGAATAAATGAATCAAGAAATTGTCAACTGAGAATATACTTGAACACATGGCAAGGGAAAATACAAGACAGTACATAACAAGGTCTGTTATTGGGGTACCTCGTGTACACCTAGATATAAATGGTTAAAGCCCAGAGGAGAGATCTGGGATGAAAATATGCAGTAATTTTCATTCAATACAGAGTGAATGGTCTGTATCAGGGATGTATACAATTTTATTTGAAAAATCAGACTAAGACAGAAGTATAAGGATTATCATCATTTAGCTGATAGACAAAGGAAGAGGATCCTTTCAAAATGCACAGATAGAGTGGTCTGTAGGGAGACAGGTAGGGAGAACCAAGACTGTGCGTTATGACAGAATCTAAGAACATTAACAATTTGAATATGAAGAGAATGGTTCATGTTCTCAAAAGCTATAGAGAGCTATGAAAAATGAAACCATCAGTTAAACATTAATTGGTGTCTTTAGTGAGTGTAGTCTAAATAGAATATTGAGAGGAAAACAGACTAAAGAGAGTTTCATCAGAATGTAAGTTAACGACACGCAAACATTGGAGGAGAGCACTTATCTAGGAAGGTTGGAGAAGGTTAAAACTCATGGCTATAATTTGATGCTTTGAACAAATACTATTGGTAAATTTTAGGATAATAAGAAATTTGAAGGCTGAAGGACAAAATACAGTAGAATATATTTATTGAGCTTTATTAAGTAGCAGCTACTTTTCCAAGCACTTTACCTGGATTAAGTCTATTATCTCTACCTTAGAGATGAGCAGCAAATTGAGGCATAGAAAGATAAATGACTTGTCCCAAGTTACTCCTCTAGTAATTGGTAGAGTCAGAGCAATTGGGCTTCAGAATCAATATTTTAATTAAACTACGTCAGTCATAGAAGTGTTGAAAACACAGGGGAAAGAATTAAAGTCGGAATGAGCAATGTGTCATGGTAAGCAAGTGGCTGGAAAATGATAGGGTGAAGGGTACAGAACAAGACTTTGATGATGTCGAAGAGAAGAAATAGTTCATCAACTGAGCCTTGTAGGAAAATGGAAGTAGGAGGATATCAAGATACACTTACATGAGCAACTTACAGTTCAGAGATACCATGCTTGAAAGCTTCATGCCTTTGGAGAAAGGGGATTACTCTAGTGTATTTATATCTACTTGTGAAAAAGAAAGAGAAAATCTCTCTTCCTCCTTCAGCCAAATCTTCTACCTGTTCATTCAATTTAATCCCTTTCTGTTCTTCCTGGGGCTGGAGCTCTTACTCCTCTGTCTTCAAGGTCTCCCTCAAGACTGGCAACTCCCTCTACACATTGTTTCCAGTTAGCATTTCTCCATCTTCACAATGAAACTCTGCCAGTGATGTCACATTATCTCGGTTTCCAAAAACCACTGCAAATTGGTTTCCCATCCTCAGTACTTCAGCAAAATTTGCCAGTGTCATCACTGACTTCCAGTTAATGAATCCCATGGACAATTTTCAGTGGGTAAATTTCTCAAAAAGGTTATGGGTTTTTTATTTGAGAATCATTTGACATATAAAAATGACAGGCTTCCTTTTATGTATTTTTTTTTCCTTTTGACACTTTAACACTTTTGACACTTTTTTTTCCTTTTGACATATTTTGTTTTGGTTCTCAGTTCTTTAGCTACTAACCACTCTTTCTCAGTAGCCGTATTTATTCACAACTTCAGTGACAATGATGAATTGATGCTTCTCAAATTCTAACACTAACCCAGTCCTCTGTCTCCTTCATTCTATAACTATAGAAATAATTCCTTCCTAATTATTGATACTTGGATATTCCACAGACATCTCACTTTCAATATGTACAAAATTAAATCATTATTTTCCTCCAACCAAAAACCTATTTTCCTATTCATTCTTTAGTATTTCTCACTTTATTTAATAGCTTTATCATCTATCCCTAAAGTCAGAAAAATTAGAATCATTCTTAAATTCTACTATTTTAAGATTTTATTTACTTATTTGATGGAGAGAGACAGCAGCAGAGGGAACACAAGCAGGGGGAGTGGGAGAGGGAGAAGCGGGCTTCCCCCTGAGCAGGGAACCCGACATGAGGCTCAATCCCAGGACGCTTAGGATCATGGTCTGAGCCGAACACAGACACTTAATGATTAAGCCACCCAGGTGCCCCTTAAATTCTATTTTTTATCCTGAATCTAGTCTTCTGCAGAAATATATCCTAAATATATCCTAAATCTAGTCTTCTGCAGAACCTTCTACAGTGAAGTTTCTCCCTGTGCTTATATGCATAAGAAATCAACTCTGTCTCTGATTTTCACTTGAAGTGTTATTTCTCCATGGCAACTGTAATATCCGTCCTCTTTTATCACCTGGGATGTCCCTATTGGAACACATTTTATGTATATAATTACATATTGAATATGTTTCTCTTTAACCCATATACTGTAAGTACTTTGATGATAGAGATCAGTTCTGTTTTACTTAAAATCAGAGTGTCTAGCACAGACTCTAGTATTTAATGGTTGCTCAATAAGTATTTTTTTAAAGCATGATAATAGGTGACTGGCTGAAGATGTAAATGTTTTGTAATTAATATATAAGTTATTATTATTATTATTTTTTGCTGCTTATGAATTGTAACAGGACAGGCCTATCTTAAGTAGCCTCATTTTCCATATGTGAAACATTTTGTGTAGGGGGCTATTAGTGTGACTCCTATAACCAGTGCCATTTTTATCGGTCGCTCATGTGATGATCCTCATGACACTTAGATCAGAGTCTAAAATTTTGTATGGACTGTCTTCAGTTCACCGCTCCAATTTCGTCTCCTAGTATTCTTCCTATATTCATCCTGCTCAAGGGCATATGGGCTTTGTTGTTGCTGCTTAAACATGACCAAGTCTTTTCCATCTCTGGCCTTCTGAACTTGATGTTTAATTTGCCCGCATCCCACCCTTTTAGAAGATCATGGGGTTTTCTCCTCCACATCATTCTAGAGTTAGCTTAAGGGGCAAATCTATTCTTTCGCTATTCTCTATCTCATTTATCATCATTTTATTATTTTCTCCTTTAATGTTTACTCTGGGTTTCATTTTCTCCTCTTATTCTAATTCCTCAAAATAGAAGATTAGGTTATTGCTTTAAGATCTTTAGTATTATTATTTTTTAAGATTTTATTTATTTGACAGACAGAGATCACAGGTAGGCAGAGAGGCAGGCACAGAGAGAGGAAGGGAAGCAGGCTCCCAGCTGAGCAGAGAGCCTGATGCGGGGCTCGATCCCAGGACCCTGGGATCCTGACCTGAGCCGAAGGCAGAGGCTTTAACCCACTGAGCCACCCAGGCGCCCCAAGATCTTTATTATTTTTAAAGGTAGGTGTTTATAGGTACAAACGTACCTCACAGGATTATTTCACTGCATCTCCTAAGTTTTGGTATGTTGTATTTTTATTTTCATATTTCATATTTTCATTTATTTTATTTCATCAAAAAATATCTTCTAATTTTCCTCATGATTCCGTCTCTGACCTATTGGTTCTTTAAGGGAATGTTATTTAATTCCCATGTGTTTGTGAAGTTTCCAAATTTGCTTCTGTTTTTATTTCTGATTTCATTCCATTTTGGTTAGAGAAGATGCTCTTTGTGTGATTTTTTTTAGTCTTTTGAAATTCATTGAGACGCTTTTTGTGTCATAACATGTTATCTATCCTAGAGCAATTTCTATGAGCACTTTAAGAGAGAATCTGTATCCTGTTGTAGTGTGTAGTTTCCTATATTTGTCTGCTAGTGTTTGTTTAGTTTATGGTGTTGTCATATCTTCTATTTCCTTATTTATATTCTGTCTGGTTGCTCTGTCATCAGAAGCGGGTGCTTACATGCACAAGTATTATTGTTGAACTACTTATTTCTCCTTTACTGTCAGTTTTTTCTTGTATGTTTTGCTTTGTTTATGTGTTTTGTTTATATGAATTTTTAGGTTATTATATGTTTATAATTATCTTTTGCCATATTTACCATTTATCATTATCTAATGTCTGTTTTAGACTCTCTTACTAATTTTTGTCTTAAAATCTATTTTTTTTAAATAGTTGTATATAGCTTCTTCAGCTCTCTTAATCTGTAATCCCTCCATTTTTAAACATTTAGCATGTTTGTGTGTTTGGTTTTAAAGTGAGCATATAGTTAGATCAGTTTTTAAATATCCATTGTGCCAATCTCTGACTTTTAATTGGAGAGCTTAACCATTACCATGTAATATAATAATTGATAAGGGAGTATTTATTTCTGTTATTTTGTTATTTTTTTAATATATCTTATGTATTTAATATATTGTATGTATTTAATATTTAATATATTGTATGTATTTAGTTTTATGTATTTAATATATCTTATGTATAAAAATATAATTTTTTGATATATCTTATGTATTT
Source organism: Mellivora capensis (assembly GCA_004024625.1). Lineage (NCBI taxonomy): Eukaryota > Metazoa > Chordata > Mammalia > Carnivora > Mustelidae > Mellivora > Mellivora capensis. The sequence continues at coordinate 6,323 of PISX010018344.1, forward strand.
TGCATTTTCCCTATTCTTTATTATTTTGTGTTAAATAGATATTTTCTGGTGTATCATTTTGATTCCCTTCTAATTTTTTACTATCTTAATATATATTCTCAGTGGTTGCCCTAGGGTTTACAATTCACATCTTAATTGATAACAATCTAGTTCAAATTAACAGTAACTTAATTTCAATAACATGCAAATATTTACTTCTAACTACCTCCATTTACCCTACCCCATGTTGTTATTTTCACAATTGCATCTTTGTTGTTTTTTTTTTCTTTTTTAAGATTTTATTTTTTTTTTTTTACAGACAGAGATCACAAGTAGGCGGAGAGGCAGGCAGAGAGAGAGGGGGAGGCAGGCTCTCCACTGGGCAGAGAGCCCGATGCAGGGCTCGATCCCAGGACCATGGGACCATGACCTGAGCCAAAGGCAGAAGCTTAGCTCACTGAGCCACCCAGGCACCCCTACATTTACATCTTTACACATTTTGTGTCCTTCAACATAGATTGACATTTAGTGCTTTGTATAGTTGTCTTTTAAATCACATAAGAAGGGGCACCTGGCATTTTGGTGACAGTATTGTCACATATAAAATTATGTTTGGCAGATTTTTTTTCTTTCAGCACTTTAGATATGTAATACCACTGCCTTCTGAACACCATGGTTTCTGATGAAAATTGGTTCTTCGTCTGATTGAGGATATTTGTATGTGATGAATTCTTTCTCTCTTCCTGTATCCAAGATTCTCTTTTCCCCTTTGGTTTTCAAGTTTGATTACAATTTCTTGGTGTGGATCTTTTTGAGTTTATCTTGTCTGGAACTTATTGAGCTTCTTGAATGTGTGGATTCATGCTTTTCATAACATTTGGGAAGTTTCTGGCCATTATTTCTTCAATAATTTTACGCCTCGTTCTCTCTCTACTTGACTTTTGGGATACCCATTATGAGTATGGGTACAGTTGATGGTATTTCAGTGTTTTCTTAGGTCCTTGTCATTCTCCTCCTCCCCTTTTCCTGCCTCCTTGTTCACCTTCTCCTTTTCCTCCTTTCCTTTCTACTCCTCAGACTAGATAATCTCTTGACCTATCTTCATGTTTATGGACTGTTTCTTATTCCTGCTCAAATTTGCTAGTGAAATTTTCATTTGAGTATTTTATTCATTAAAACCATTTCCATTTTGGGGGCGCCTGGGTGGCTCAGTGGGTTAAAGCCTCTGCTTTCAGCTCAGGTCATGATCCCGGGGTCCTGGGATCGAGCCCCACATCGGGCTCTCTGCTCCGCGGAGAGCCGGCTTCCTCCTCTCTCTCCCTGCCTGCCTCTCTGCCTACTTGTGATCTCTGTCAAATAAATAAATAAAATCTTTAAAAAAAATAAAATAAAATAAATAAAGCCATTTCCATTTTGTCCCTTTTCATAATCTCTCTTTATTGGTAGAAATCACTTTGGCAATTTATTGACAAAATTGCTTGCCAATGTCAAAAGGCTAAAGTCAGAGCTAAAATGAAAATTCAGCTTTTCAGACCCTTAGTCCACTGATCCCTAAAAAACAAACAAACAAACAAACAAAACCCCTTAGCAATAATTACAACAAACTCATATAGAACTATAACAACCTATAGAATCATTCCCATCTAGAACTGCATGGGGCCAATATATAGCAACTAGCTACATGTGGCTATTTAAATTTACATTAGTTTAAATTAAGTGAAATTAAAAATTTAAGCCCTCAGCTCTACTAACCATATTTCAAATATTTGAGATCCATAGGGGTTCAGGGACTGTCATATTGGATAGCACAGATATTAAACATTTCCATCATCACTGGAATTTCTACTGAACAATACTAAGCTAGAATATTTATTTCCAAATTTTTATCATCTTTCATTGTTTCACAGAAATGTAAAATGAGAGACAAGAGGTCAAGTCTTTCATTTGACCTCTAAGAGCCTTCTCATTTGAATTCTTCAAGGTGACATGCATAATGCAATGAATAAAACAACTTCTCCAAGGTCACATGCATAACTCAGTGGTGGAGACAATATAGGACACATTCATTCAGCAACGGAATATTGAGTGTCAATTTGTGAAGTTACTTTGGCTGCATAAACAACTTTATTGTCTTATTACAGAAACATAATATTTATACTTGGTTAAGCTTTGGGTAGGCTTGGGCAGTTAGCTTTGGGATATACTAAAATGAAAGGCTGCTAAGTGAACATATGGTCAACTCACCCCCAAATTAGTGAGTAGTATGTCTGCTAGTTCCTGGTGGACTGCCCCAAGGTGGGTACTGAGAGCAGCTATAGTAGTTCTACTGGTTGATGGAGACTTTAAGATCTCCAAATTATTATGTTACAGTCAGTCACCTGGGAATTATAACATTCTTATTGACAAAATGCACATTCCTGTTTCAAACATCAGCTGAAAACACCCAGGAGCAGGTTTTAATGCATGATGTATCATTATGTGATTATTTAATACTATATAAAAATAACAACAGCAACAAATACTACACTGCACTAAGATTATCTGCAAAGACCTCTGCATTTGTGCATGCCAGATGAAGTTACAGAATTGAAAAGATAAGGCAATATTCACCAGTCAGGTAGGTATCAGCTGTATTTCTCTTCCTTCAAATTACTGATTTAGAAGAAGAAAATACTTCCTCGGACTGTAGGGAAGTATGCTAATTGGCATGAAGCATGCCCTTAGAATCAGATTCTGATTTAAATCTTTGCTTTGCCTTCTCCTATCAGTCTAAGCTGGGGCAAGCTATTTACTTTCTCTATGGATTAAATGAAATCATATACCTAAAGTTTATCATAACAAGTTAATTTAATAGAATATTTGAATATTGAAGTCTATGTAAAGAACATATAATATTTTGGATATTCTATCTTTCTCTAAGGAGAAAATGTGGATGTCTTACATTTTCTAAAATTGTTCTCTAAATTTTGATAAGTATTTAAACATATTTGATAATTTGCTTCTCATTCACCTACAGGGAGGAATGAGATAAAGTCAGAGAGCTCTTTGGGTGCCTGGGTGGCTCAGTCTTAAGGTTAAGCATCTACCTTCAGTTCAGGTCATAATCCCAGGGTCCTGGCATAGAGCCTGGCATCCTGCTCAGTGGGGAGCATGGCTCTCCCTTTCCCTCTGCCTGCTGCTCCCCTTGTTCTGCCCTCTCTCCCTCTGTCAAATTAATAAATAAAATCTTAAAAAAAAAAAAAAGGCAGAGAGCTCCAAAGAAATGGGGGATACTATGTTCACTTGTGAAATTTATCTGAATTCAACAACCATCTATAAACCACATGAGGATTTCCTAAATATGCTAGAATTCTGAATTCATTCATTCACTTATTCATGTTCCTCCAATTTATCTCTCTCCATCATCCATTCAACCATTCATAATGGTGTTTCATTTCCCTTCCTCCTCAATTGACACTGGCAATGTTATTGATCTGCTTCTTCCATTTCATCTTCTAACTACATCCCCAAAAATCTTTTAATAAATTGTGTATCACATGTGCAATTTTTAAAAGAAGAGCTTCTAGTGGTTGAAAGGTAGTGAAGTTAAAGAATGTATGACTTGGCTTCTAAAAACAAGAAACACATGACACAGCTGGGAGTAACTTTAAAAGGAATGCCATAGACCAGTTTTGCCCTGTCAGTTGGAGTTAGAAACACAGATAGATCTTCCACTCATCCTCACATCAGCTGTCTTCTGAATTTATGACACACGTAACACCTATGTAAAATCTGATGATATTCACATTCTTCCCTCGGAATAAACTCAAGGATGTTCTACAGCGACTAAGGAAAACTATACATAGATGTTTATGACAAAGATAGGGTGTCTAATCTTGGTTTCATAAATACAGAACTGTAGACTTAAAATGACCCTGATAGAGGGCAGTTGCTTCTAGAAAGGTTTTGGCTGCAAGGTTAAAAGAAATAGGCATGCACCATAGGTTTTAGTAGGAAATACATTAATTTTCCTTTTATGCTAATTTCAAAAGTATTATTAATACTGAGGTTCTTTGTATTTTTAGGGTTATCTTGGGGACAAAATTTATCCCGAGAATAGTGAAGGAAATATCGAGCATTATGATACCCATTTTCACTTACTGGGTGTGTGCTCTCTAGTGCCACTGTTTTTGTTTGTTTGTGTTTGTTTTTGCTTGTTTTTATAGATTCGAAGAGTTAATCAGAATAAAACACCATAAGTCATCAGTCAAAATAATGATTCTTTAACATTTTTTACATTGTGTCTTCATCCATGAAACTTTTTTTCCCTCTTTTATGGCTCCACATTCAAATTTTTAAAGCCCAGTCCCAAAGCCACATATTTAATAATAAAAATTACCTAAGCAAATAAGACTCCCTCCTTAAAGCTTAGATTCCAATCTCTCTCTCACACATCCACGGACACATACACACACATATACACCCATGTGTATGTTTATCTAATATTTGCTATTTTTTTCACCCTTCCTCATGTACTTTAATCTTACATAGACTGAATTATTCTGGAAGAAAAGAAGTACTAGTTGTTTTTGTTTGTTTGTTTTGGTTTTGTTTGTTTGTTTGTTTTAAATCTCTGAATACCCTTTCTAGAACCTTGCATCTGAAAGATGTTCAGTAATTATTTACTGGAGTGGCTGGGTGGCTTAGTTCATTGAACACCAGACTCTTGATGGCTCAGGTCCTGATCTCAGGGACCCTGAAATCAGGACCCTCTTCACGCTCCATGCTCAGCAAGAACTCTGCTTCTCTTCTTCTCCCTCTCCCTTTGCCCCTCCCACTATTTGCTCTCTCTCTCTCTCTCTCTCTCTCTTAAATTAATAAATAAATAAATATTTTAAAAAATTATTTACTGACTTAAAATTTTGTACTGGAAGGACTATCTTGCTCTTTTGGATTAGTGTTATTCAAACCAGTTTGTTTGAATGTACCCTGATTGGATTAAGTCCATCAAGATTTTTCTCCTTTTGAGAAGGAAAAAATGAAACAAGATGGAATCAGGAGGGAGACAAACCTTAAGAGACTCTTAATCTCACAAAACAACCTGAGGGTTGGGGGGGGAGGGGGGAGGAAGAGGGGGGTGGGGTTATGGATATTGGGGAGGATATGTGATATGGTGAGTGCCGTGAAATGTGTAAGCCTGACGATTCACAGACCTGTACCCCTGGGGCAAATAATACATTATATGTTAATAAAAATAATTAAATATTTAAAAAAATTTTTTCTCCTTTCTATGGACTCTTTTTTATCAGTTATATCAAGACTTCCTTCTCCAAAATGAATAATGATACCTAAAACATAAAAGAGATAATAATGAAATAACCACAGAAATCATACAGGCTGTATCCATCAGAACCCAGTTATAAGGAATGCATATATGTATGAATTATTATTTTCTGTATGCAACTTAAATGCCAGATTTTACTGAGTAATTGAAACTGAACTTGGAGTTGACTCATTTCTAGGTGTGTGTGTGTGTGTGTGTGTTGGGGTAGGGATGGTGGCAATTGATGTTACTTCCAAGATGCCAGAATATCCAATAAAAATCCAAAGGATTGTGTATATAGACATATATACCACATCTTCTTTATCCATTCAGCTATCAATAGAACTTGGGTTGCTTTCATTTCTTGACTATTGTAAATAATGCTACAGTAAATGCAGGGATGCATATATCTACTCAAATTAGTGGGGTTTTTTCCTTTCTGTAAATACCCAGTAGTACAATTATTGGATCACATAGTATTTCCATTTTTAATTTTTAGCATAACATATAGAGTTGTTGAATCACTATGTTGTACACCTGAAACTAGTGTAACATTGTATGTCAATTATACTCAAATAAAAAAATCCAAAAAAAGAAAAAAACCCACAAAGGATTAAATTAATCATTTGCTATGTTACACCAAATAACCATGGGATTTCCAAATGACTAGTATATTTTGAGATTTGGGTTGCTTAATTTTTTTTTTAATATTGTAGGAGCCATTCTGACAAAAACTGAGTTCCAGCTTCAAAATGAGTTTATATTCAGTCTTCCGTGGCACAGGTTTTCCTAGGTAGCAAAACTGTACCTGTCACATAACTTTAGTATAATAGTAACATCAGAATTTGCTATTGTCTGTAAAGTATTATCCATAATACTATGACATCCAGCCATTCCCTACCACTTTTGAAACCTTTATTGTTCTTAATGAAGCCAGTACAAGTAAGCCTATATAAACATTAAGGGATTTTTTTCCTCTCACCAAATCAGGTGATCTTCTTAAGATTTTCTTGTGGTTTTATTTAAATGATGTAAACATAAATTTCTTAAGAAGAAATATTAATTTTTTCTAAATATATACTGATCCAAAACCCTTTCTCTATAATTCTGAAATACAAAAACTCTGAAATATGAAAGTTTGATTACAATTTTGGCAAAAAATATTACAAGAAGTACATAATATTATCATCTTTATTCCACTAAAAATGACTATTTGTTTGTCTTTAGAAATATCAGTGTGTTGGGGTTCCTGGGTGGCTCAGTTGGTTAAGCTTCTGACTCTTGATTTTGGTCATGATCTCACGGTGGTGACTGGAGCCCTGTGTCAGGCTCCACACTCAGTGTGGGGTCTGCTTGAGACTCCCTATTTCTACACTTCCCTCCTGCTCATGTGCTTGCATGCTCTCTCTCTAATTAATTAATTAATTAATTATTAAAAAAATAATACCAGTGTGTTTCATTATGGTACACTGGTCCATTGTGATAGAATATATGGCATATTGACTCTATTATCTTCTAAAATATTTATATGTATGGTCTCGAACACGTGTATTGATAAGATTTCAGGTAAGAGTTTCAGGACCTACATTACACTGACCAGATGCAAATGGATGCTAGGTTTCAGTGACTTTTTTCGTCAGGTCTTTCTTTTTTCTTGTTGCTCCACGAGGACTGATATTCAAATAACCAATCTCCTAAGTAGAAGGGAATCGTGAGTTGCATTTCTTACCATTGAGGTATGTATAGGTCAATAAATCCATATTCCCTGGCATCAGTTATATCCACAGCTTCTCTGGTTTAGTCCAAACATGGTTTCTGAGGATCTCATAGACAAGCATTCAAATGTCTCCGGTACAGTTATTAGCCAGTGTAAACTTCAGTATCTCTTCAATGGCTATCAGGCAGGAAGTCATTGTGAATCAGTAATTGATGAGAATTTAGGTAAAACATGTTTGCCAACTGTAGAATTGTTTGGCATTAGTGGGTATCAACATCTTGCCCCATTCATTTGCTTAATAAGTATTTGTTGTGTATCTACTGGGTGTCAGTCTGTGCTAGGAGGTCGGCCTACAGTGGTGAACACGCAGCTGGTTTCTCTCTTCCAGTGAGGCAACAGATCATAGGGAAGTAAGCAAACTGACAAACAATTGAATTATTTATTCTTAATGAAATAAAAAAAGAATTGATAAGCAAGTAGGGTCATAAAAGAGGTAGTTTGATCCAGGATCCATACATGCATTTAGACTGTTTTCTGAGATGTGAAAATGAACCTAGCCACTCACTTGAAGACCTTTGTTTTTTTTTTAAAAAAAATTTCCAGTATGAAGAAAATCACATGGAAAAAAATCCCAATATCTGAGGTTTCTAAAGGAGCTCAAGCAGCTATACTGTAGTAAATTAGGAAGAAAATTATTTTGAAGTTAGGTTGATGCATAGATTTGAGCAAGATGCTTGCAGGGGCATTCTAGAATATAGTACCATGCATGATTGAATTTTATTCAAAGTGCACGTGGAATTACTACAAGCTTAGGAGTGAAATGGTTTAATTTATATGTTAAATACATGTGTTTCAAATGTTATATGAAGTATTGGTGGGGGATAAGAATGGAATCTGAGGGATTTAAAATTTTTCTTTAATTGAAATGAAGATGGCTTGAATTTGGATTTTTGCATGGGGGACAGGTAGTAATGCATTTGTTATGCTATTTGGAGAAGGAAATAAAACTGAGATATGGTTTGAAGGTGAAAATTCAAAATAATGGTGATGGATTTGACATGAGGGTCATGTTATATATATCGAAATGATTACCACAGTAAGTCTGGTTAACGTCCATTACTACTTATAGTTAAAAATGATTTTTCTTATGAAATCTTTTAAAATCTATTCCTTTAGCAAATTTCAAATATGCAATATCATTAACACTAGTCACCATGTTGTACTTTATTTATTTTATTTATCTTATAACTGGAAGTTTTGACCAATTAATTATATATTTTTAAATGATTTCCTCAGTGTTCCAAAATTTCTCTCAGGCTTACAATTGACATCTTAAGTTATCATAATCTACTTCTGTTTTTTATTCACTCAGTTTTAGTCAATAATTAACATTATTTCTATGGGTCTCCACTCCTTCCTTGCCAAATTTGAAGTATTATTATTATTTTTTAAATAATTTATTTATTTTATTTGACAGACAGAGATCACAAGTAGGCAGAGAAGCAGGCAGAGAGAGAGGAAGAAGCAGGCTCCCCACTGAGCAGAGAGCCCGATGTGGGGCTCAATCCCAGGACTCTGGGATCATGACCTGAGCCGAAGGCAGAGGCTTTAACCCACTGAGCCACCCAGGTGCCCCTGAAGTATTATTTTTATAAATATTGCGTCTACTTATATTAAAAACCCCAAAATACATAGTTAGAATTTAATTATCACTTTAGATGATCTTATCAAAGAAGCTAAGATAAAAAGAAAAACTGTTGGCTATTGTCTGCTGAAATCCAACAAGCCCTTGAATTAGCGTTAACACAGAGTGTAGCATATCCCCTACAGTTAGGACAAATAAGCGTCAATTCCTGTTCTCTCACTTAATAAGTTTTGATGTGGTGTGAATTATTAAACCCCTTTGTATTTAATTTATTTACATATTGGAACTAATAGTAGTACTTGCATCACATGGTAGCTGTGAGGATTATATGATTTAATATGTATAAAATGCTTAGGAAAATAATGGGCATGCAGTAAGCTCCTCATTAATGTTAACAATTATTGTCATTTCTCACAAAAGTGAAATTTTCATGTTTCATTTTCTTCAGTCAATGTCATTATCATTCATTTTTTTGGCCCATGCTAAAGACTTGAATAACCAGTGAAGCCTCATCTTCCATGATCTCTCAAATTTAAATAATCTGCCTTAATAATTCCTTCTCAATTGCTTCTGAGAGTCACTCCTCTTTTTCAGTTTCTCCAGGATCAACGCGGGTCCTTGGACTATACGCCTAGATTATTAAAATGGGTTCTTCCTTCCTGCCCATACCTTGTTCTTACTAGAGCAGTTACTCTAAAGAACCAATATAATTACACTATACCTTGCTAGTTTGCCATGGTTTTTTTAAATTGCTTACTGATTGAATTTTATGCTTTTTGATACCCAAGACCCTTCATGATTTGAACCCAACCAGTTTCAGGATCTGATTACATGTCACTCTTCTCTATATAATTTTCAAATTTGTTAGTTCCCAAACATAGTCATGACTTATCACTAGAATAGAATAACCAGTATAAGTATATTTTTTTCTTTTTTCCCTTCTCTTTTATTTTTTCTTTGATTTTATTTATTTATTTTTAAAATACAAATGCCATGTTTCTACCAAGATGCACTAAAACATTGAAGTGAGATCTCCACAATTGGGTATGAAAAATCCCTGATGCCTCTGTTGATCAATGAGTGTGGAAAACCACCATTCTCTTGTGACTTTTTCTCAAACGTGTCTGAAGAATATCTTCTTTGTCAGATGTTAATATGGCAATGAAGAAAATAACACTATTCTCAAATAACTTTGTGAACTCCTGTTTCAACAACATAGAATTATAGAACTGCCTTTCTACTTCTTAATAGCAGAATATGTTCTCTAATTTTTCTTGTTTTTAGAAGGTCAGGTATGTGCCATATAATTTTAAGTAATTTTCCATTTTATATAGCTATTTAACTCCTCATAATTTTAGGACACTGTAAACATGAGAGGAAGGGCTATGTCCTAGTGATTTTTATGTGCCACCCTTGCCCACAACTTTCCTAGTATATGCTGCCAATCAGTGTTCATATAAAGAATTTAAAAAAATGGTGGCCAAAGCTCTTCAGGGCTCAGGAACCTAAAAATCATCTTCTGTGGGCAGAGACTCATCCTCCAGTATGTCCCCAAATGTCCCTGTTGAACTTTTACTTAGGGTATTAATTCTTTTTATTGAACCCCCTTTTACCTAAAGAGAAGACATCATCACCATCATTATTATTAAGCTTCTAATTTTAATTCTAGTATAGTTAATGCACAGTGTTATAGTGGTTTCAGTTTTACCATATAGTGAATCAACAATTCTATACATCATTACTCCGTGCTCACCGTAAGTGTACTCTTAATCCCCTTCACCAAAGGTAAAACATCTTAATGAATATGATGACATCCCTACTCCACCCCTAATCTTCATATTTATTCACACAACCAAAGAATACATTCAGTATCTGAAATATATTTTCTGGAAACAACAACTACAATTAAAAGAATTAATTCAATCTCCTCCTTTCAGAAACTGTAGCTCATTTTAATGGACATTTGAGTCTTCCATAGCGTATTAATTAATTCTGTGCATTAATTTTTACAGAATTCCCTCTTTTTCAAGGAAAAAAATATCAACATATTAAATTTAAGTCAAATTCATGGTAGAAGACATGGGATGAATATAAATTACTTAATAAATATAATTTTTGGAAACATTTTTCTTTCAGGATTGAAGTTTTATATCAAGTATGAAAATTCTCTAGCCATAACAAGGAAAATTATTTTCTCCAGAATTTATGTTTAAAAATACTAAAGAGGTGCCTGGGTGGCTCGGTTGTTAAGCGTCTACTTTCAGCTCAGGACATGATCCCAGGGTCCTGGGATCGAGCCCCGATTTGGGCTCCCTGTTTGGCAGGAAGTCTGCTTCTCCCTCTCCCATTCCCTGCTTATGTACCCTCTCTCTCTGTGTCTCTCTCTATCAAATAAATAAATTCTTAAAAAATAAATAAAACACTTCAATTATGGGGCACCAGGTGGCTTAGTTGGGTAAGTGTCTGACTCTTGATTTCGGCTTAGGTCATAATCATGGGGTGGTGAGCCTGCACAGGGCTCCACAGTCTGCTTGAGGTTCTCTCTCCCCTCCCTGTACCCCAGTTCCCCTCAAAAAAATAAATAAAATCTTCAAAATATATTTGAACATCATCTGAACTTGATACAAGACTGTGATTATTTTTGTGGAGGGCTAAATTTAAGAAATAATCTTAATGTAATAAGGCTGCATTCACTCTCCTCCACTTTCCATGTCCCCCCCACCATTTCTGCAACATTATCTCTGAAGTTTCCATTAGTCTGGAGAGTCTTATGACTCATCTTAATGTAGTTTAATGACTATGTACTTTGTAGCAAATTAAACCTTATTAAATGAGAATTTTAGGATGAAAATAATACTTCCATTTAAAATTAGCACATCTGATTTTTACATATCCTTAAATCTCATTATAAAAGCTTCATATTTTAGTTCCATGTATCTCATTTGAATGTGGAACTACACACATTAAAAATAGAAAGATTGCTTTAGAAACCAGGGAATTGGATATGTAGGCACAAATTTAGTAGAAAATTTAAAAGGCACAAATATTTTTGGCATTTATTGCACGCTGTTGGACTGCATCAATGACTCATTAAAGTTCATTAAAATAATGCTGGAGTGTAATGAACTATTTGAATGTTCCTATTAGAGACAGGATACAAATATACAAATTTTGTTCTTTTGCTTTATTTCTGAGAAATTCTGGACAAGTGCAATTTCTTTCCCTAACATTTATACTATAAGTCTTTGTTAAGTAATAAAAGATGACTTACTTATGCCGATTAATCTAAGGGACAGAAAAAAATTAGAATTTATTATCAATTGCCTAATTTATTTATTGAAGTCACTCAGAATAATATTGTACTGCATTAATCTTTAGATTTTCTTTTATTATTTGTATTGATTGGTAAATAGAAACAGATTGTAATTAAGTAAACACTATCCATCTTAATATTTTTTAAAAGTTTCCAAATCTCTTGTCCATTTTACAGACATATTTTTCAAAATTGCTTTGAAAAAATAAATTTTTGGGGGGGGCGATGAATTTCTGAATACAAAATAATACAGATTGGGGCATCTGGGTGGTTCAGTTGGTTAAGGACCCAACTCTTGGTTTCAGCTCAGGTCATGATCTCAGGGTTATGAGATTGAACCCCACATCTGGCTCAGGTTCAGCATAGCGTCTGCTTGAGATTCTCTTTCCTTCTCCCTCTGCCCCCCCCATTCACAAGTGCACTTTCTCTCTGTCTAAAACAAATAAATATAAAATAATAATAATAATACAGATTAATTGTTGAAGAATCGTAAAAAGTAAATTGTAATAAGGAAAATGAAAACCACCTATATTGAAATTAGAATCTAATATACAAGATAGATTCTTATTATTGATTTTTTATTTTCATGTGTTTTTATATATTTATTATTTCTAACTTTTATTTGCTAAGTTAGTTGCTAATATCATGTTAATTTTCTGTTGGGATTTTTTTAAAGATCTTATTTATTTGTTTGACACAGAGAGAGAGATCACAAGAAGGCAGAGGCAGGTAGAGAGAGAGCCGGGGTCGGAAACTGGTGAGTGGAGAGCCTGATGTGGGGCTTGATCCCAGGACCCTGAGATCATGATCTGAGCCGAAGGCTGAGGATTAACCCACTGAGCCCCCCAGGAGCCCCCTATTGGTATATTTTTCATACCCTGTTTGGCAGGTTTGGTTCATGAAGCATTGATAGATGTAGTACCACAATTATTTCAATGTTTTGTTATTACATAGTTTATTTTATGCTGTTGTCATTTTACAGTGCTGAACGACTGTACCATAAAATGGAAGACATAGGTAGTCATTTTATTCTTAGGTTTTCTTAAGACAGATTGCATCTGGATTCCTGTGCTAACTCCTAAATGAAAAGACTTTTACAACTTCTTTTATTTGGTTTCTTCACCCAAATGTTTTACTTTAGGTAAGGGCTTAAAATAAACATTGTAATTAACATCTCTTTACCACTATCAATTATGGTCACTGTATAGACAATAAAGAAAGAAGAGGAAGAGGAGGAGAGGAAGGAGAAGTAGAAGAGGAAGAAGTTGCATTGCTTCATCTTTCCTCCCTAATACAACAGAAGGTGAGAGCTGAGCCTCCTGGCATGGGAATATCTTAGAATATAGTCAGGTTGTGTTTCCTTGCTGTCATGGATTCATTGCCAGGAACCCTTGTTTGGGATCAAGGGTTGGAAATGTTGCTGTGATGAACAATGACCAAACCTATCAAATGCTATCCAGATCAGATTTCATTCTGGCGATTATAAAACTGAATCTAGGAGTCTGAGGTACCATGATGTCAAAGAAAATCCTAGAGTTAAGAATCCAAAAAGCAAAACACCTGGGTTTTAGTATCAATTTGACATTGGTAAGAAGTAAGGATGTTATTAGGTGGAAGAGGCTTTGGAGGTGATAGGGTTACGAGAGTGGAGCCCTCTTAAGCGTCTCATCCCTTCTGCCATATGAGTACACAGCACCTAGGAATCAAGAGTGGGTCCTCAACAGCACTGTGCCTCCCAGCACCTTGATCTTGGACATCCAGCTTCCAAAAGTGTGAGAAATATGTTTCTGTTATTTATAAGCCATCCAGTCTATGGTATCTTATCACAGCATCCTGAGCAGACTTACACAGAAATATTACATCCTTTCCATAGGAAGTTAAAGACCTAAAATTCTATGTTCAAACTTATTAAGGCAGTATCTTATCTCTAAAACTGTTCTGTGATGCATTCTATAACATTTGAGATCCCTTTGTCCTATTTTGAGAAAAAGTACCAGTAATATTCTGAATTCTTATTTATCGTGTTGCCTGTATAGCATTTTGATGGAACTAGAAGGAAATCCACTTGCCTATTAACCCTGGCAACACACAAACTTTCTGGCCTAAATAAAGTATTCAATTAAAGGATTTAATTTTCTTAAGATTTTCTTTATTTTATAGAAAATTAAGAATTATATAGACTACTATATTTGGCAGAAACCCTAAAGTCACCCATTCCATATTGTAAGGAAGTTAAAATCAATGTTCAACATAGCTTAATTATTATATTTGCAGTTGGATTGGTGTCTTATTTTGATAGCCCAAAAATATAAACAATAGTTTATACAAACTATACAAACAAAGAGTAGTATATCCACATGATGGAATATTATTTGGCCAAAAAGAAAAAGAAATACAGCGATATATGGTACAATATAGATGAACCTTTAACATGTTATGCTAAGTGAAAGAATCCAGTCATAAAAGACTACATCTTGGGCACCTTGGTGGCTCAGTGGGTTAAGCCTCTGCCTTTGTCTCAAGTCATGATCTCAGGGTCCTGGGATCGAGTCCCTCATCGGGCTTTCTGCTCAGCGGAGAGCCTGCTTCGCCCTCTCTCTCTGTCTGCCTCTCTACCTACTTGTGATCTCTGTCTGTGTGTCAAATAAATAAATGAAATCTTAAAAAAAACGACTACATCTTGTATGATTTCATTTGATATGGAACAAACAAATGCTCAAATAGAAATAGTAAATTAGTAGTCATCTAGAGATAGGGAAATGGGGAGTGACTGCTAATGGCATGCATTTCCTGTTTGGTGGTGTTCTTAGTTACACACTAATAACTCTTGAATTTTGTACTTTAAATGGGTAAAATATATGGCATATGAATTAAATCTTGATAAAACGATAAAAACGCCCAGGTCCCATATGTCGCTTCATGATAGTATTGGTATCTTACTTTTCTAGTCACTAAATTACATTTGTGTGATTAGTAAAAGTTTCTGTGGAATAGCAGTCTGTGAAATTAGCAATCTTTATTTCACTTATAGCTAAAGGTACTAGAACACAAAAGTTTTACTTATTTAGCTCTATTTTAAATGATTGGATCAGATTCCCAACTTTGCCACTTAGTGGTAGAAACCTAGATGTATAACTTAATCTTAATGAGTCTTACTTTACTCTTCTCTGAAGTGAACATAATAATAGCATCTTATGTCTAAGGGTATTTTTCATAGTCAAGCAAAATATTAAGTGTCTTGCTTATGGTGAATACTTAGTACCAAATACAGTGATAACATTTCAACATCTTGGACTAAGGATGATTAATATTTGCTTCTCTGACCCTCAGGTTTTCTTGTTGTTTTAATTTTTATGAAATCGAAAAACAAAATAACTTCAAAATTATAAATACCATGGACCTCAGGGGATGATTATAAAATAGGGGAAAAATAAGAAAATCTGGGGGAGAAGATTACTGCAGGACAATAATAATTAACAGGGAAAAGTCTTACTAACTAGCTCTCAAAATACCTGACAAACGTATAAGACTGAAAAGATGCAAAGAATAAACTAATTGATCATTATTCTCCATCTTGATTTGGAAAGCCAATTTTAAATATTCTGCTCATCCTCATGTAAACAACAAACATACATAAAAACTTAAAGGGAAGGTGCCTGGGGGGCTCAGTGGGTAAAGCCTCTGCCTTCGGCTCAGGTAATGATATCAGGGTCCTGGGATCGAGCCCCACATGGGGCTCTCTGCTCAGCGAGGAGCCTGCTTCCCCTCTCTCTCTGCCTGCCTCGCTGTCTACTTGTGATCTCTCTCTCTCTCTGTCAAACAAATAAATAAAATCTTTAAAAAAAAAAGAAAAATACTGTTAAAAAAACTTAAAGGAAATGTTTCATTCTTTCTGAGGTATAGATTTTCTTTTATTTTAGGCCACTTTCTTCTATGAATGATATTCACTTCACATCCAGAGAACTCAGGATTCCATGTGTATAAGCTTTATCCATTTAGCTCTAATTTTCTCCATGACTAAAATGAACGCTGTTAACAGACCAATTAAAAGGATAAAGTTCACCAATGTATAAATTACAAGTGGCTGAATTAATATTTCCTTCAGGATTTCAACAAAGTTCCAGTTTAACAGTCAGACTCCAAGGACAGATTATAATTAAAATACGTGTTTTTTTCTGGATAGACTAAGCTAGGTTTCCTTCTCTCAAATATGTGTTTAAATACATTGATATTTTTAAAAACATTATGGTAGGATAATGTCTACCCAAAGGACACTGATGCAAATGTGGCATCAGGACAGAGAAGTTCCCCACCTGCATTCAGAAAAAGGGGGATACCCCTCTTCATTGAGGATCCCATAACAATTTATAGAACATTTCTCAAACCCACCTACTGAATTCAAATTTTTTGTTTTTAAGCTATGGAAAACATCACTTCTGAATTCTTTTTTTTTTTTTTTAAACTTATCGATTTGTCAGAGAGAGAGGGAGAGAGAGCGAGCAAGCACAGGCAGACAGAGTGGCAGGCAGAGGCAGAGGGAGAAGCAGGCTCCCCGCTGAGGAAGGAGCCCGATGTGGGACTCAATCCAAGGATGCTGGGATCATGACCTGAACCGAAGGCAGCAGCCCAACCAACTGAGCCACCCAGGAGTCCCCTTCTGAATTCTTAAACCTCGAGGTTAAATTTTATTATCAACTCTCCAATCCTATTTCTTTTATTTTTTTCTTCTTATTTAAATGATTTTCATCTAGTTCTTAGGATTATAATGCTTTATGTCTGTACACACTACTTTATCTCCCAGGGTTCCCCTGTAACTCAGTGTTACCACTAGTTGGTAATCAATATGCCCAACTACTTCACAGATTCTTTATACATAGGGATTTATTGATAAATTCCACAGAGAAACTGAAAACTTTTAATTTTTATGAAATCCAATTAATCTACTTTTGTTCTTTTTTTTGTTGTTTTTTTGTTTTTGTTTTTTTTCATCTGCTGCTTGTATTTTGGGTGTCATGCATAAGAAACCATTACTTATTCCAAAGTCATGAAGCTTTATGCCTTTTTTTCCTCTAAGAATTTTTAGTTTTAGTTTTAACAGTGGAGTATTTGATCAGTTTTGAGTTAAATTTTATTATGGTGTGAGGTAGACCACAAACTTCATTCCATTACATGTAGATAATGAGTTCTCACAACACAATTTTTGGAAAGACTATTGTTCGCAAGTGAATTTTCTTGGCACACTTGCTGAAATCAGTTGACCACAGATGTATAGGTTTATTTCTGTTCTATTAATTCTATCCCATTGGTCTATATTACTGTAATTATGTCTATATTTCACTGTCTTTTCTACTGCACAACTTTATCAAGTTTGGAATGGGGAAATAGGAGTCTTCCAACTCTGTACTTTTTAAAATAATAAATTATATACTTATTATTTTATACAATTTCTTTTAAAAACAATTAAAAGGAAAAAAGAAATGCATTTTTTACTATCATTGCTAATCACACAATATAATCAGTGTCTTTTTTAATATGAATTTTAATTACTGTAATTACTGTTTTGAGTCAAAAACTTTCCACTTAAAGATGTCTTTTAGTATTCCTTTTAAAGCTGCTATTAAAGAAATGAATTATCTCGGGGCACCTGGGTGGCTCAGTGGGTTGAGCCGCTGCCTTCAGCTCAGGTCATGATCTCAGGGTCCTGGGATGGAGTCCCGCATCGAGCTCTCTGCTCAGTGGGGAGCCTGCTTCCCTCTCTCTCTCTCTGCCTGCCTCTCTGTCTACTTGTGATC
Source organism: Mellivora capensis (assembly GCA_004024625.1). NCBI lineage: Eukaryota > Metazoa > Chordata > Mammalia > Carnivora > Mustelidae > Mellivora > Mellivora capensis. Next base: position 24,071 of record PISX010018344.1, read on the forward strand.
TCTCTCTGTCAAATAGGTAAATAAAATCTTTAAAAAAAAAAAAGAAATGAATTATCTCAATTTTATTGATCTAATTATATTTTTATTTTGTCTTCTCTTTTGAAAGTTAGTTTCACTGTACAATAGAATTCTTAGTTAACTGTTTTTTTTCCTTTCAGCAGTTCAAGTATGTTATCACGCTGCTTTTCTGGCCTATATTTTTTCTCACTAGAAGCCAACTTTTTTTTTTTTTAAGATTTTATTTATTTATTTGAGAGAGAGAGAGAGAGAAAGTGAGCAAGTACCAAGCAGAGGGAGGGGCAAGGAGAGGGAAATGCAGATGTAGACTCCTCATTGAGTACAGAGCCCAGTGCAGGGCTCTGGGCTCACTGCGGGGCTCAGGACTTAATGTAGGACTCAGGACTTGGGGCTAATTCCAGGATGCTGAAATCATGACCTGAGCCAAAGTCAGACACTTAATTGCCTGAGCCACTCAGGCGTCCCAGAAGCCAACTCTTAAATTTTGCTGATGTTCTGTTCCTTCCTTTACACATGACAATTTCACTGATCATTCATGATTTTCTCCCTCTGTCTCTTATCATCTTTACTGCAATGTTTCTGATTAGGAATATCTTTATGTTTATCTTATTTGGTATTTATTGAGCTTCATGTTTTTAAAATCAAATTTGGTAAGTACTCATCCATTATTTATTTGAATTTTTCACCCTGCTTTTTTTTTCTCTCCTGTTATTCTGTTATATCTCTCCTCTACTCTCATGATGCTGATGAAATTAATGGTATATCCCTTTCTTTGGTAATTTGTTTCTTTTTCTCCATTCTACCTTTCTCCCTGTTTTTGGATTTTATAATTTCTTTTTTTTTAAGATTTTACTTATTTATTTGACAGACAGAGATCACAAGTAGGCAGAGAGGCAGGCAGAGAGAGAGAGGAGGAAGCAGGATCCCTGCTGAGTAGAGAGCAGAACCCTGGGATCATGACCTGAGCTGAAGGCAGAAGCTTTAACCCAATGAGCCACCCAGGCACCCTGGATTTTATAATTTCTTTCAAACCATTTTCAAGTTCATCAATTCTTTCTTCCACCAGTTCATTCTACTTTTGAGCACCTATAGGGAATTTTTCATTTCAGTCATTTTGTTTTAAAATTCCAGAATTTCCAGAGTCCTTGTTTAAAATAATTTCTATCTCTATATTGATATTCTCTATTTGGGTTGACATTGACATCAAACCTTCCTTTTCTTTCTTTCTTTTTCTTTTTTCCTTTCTTTCTTCCTTTTTTTTTTGGACATTCAATTTTTGTTGTTGTTATTGAGATAATATTTACATACAGGGAAACCAAAAGGTGTTAAGTATGCAATTTGACAAATTTCCTTTACTTCTATATGTGTGCTTTCCTTTAGTTCCTAGAAAGATTTCTTTTTTTTTTTTTAAATTTATTTATTTGACAGAGAGAGAGATCAGAAGCAGGCAGAGAGGCAGGCAGAGAGAGAAGGAAGCAGGCTCCCTGCTGAGCAGAGAGCCCAATGTGGGGCTCGATCCCAGGACCCTGGGATCATGACCTGAGCCGAAGGCAGAGGCTTTAACCCACTGAGCCTCCCAGGCGCCCCCCAGAAAGATTTCTAATGGTTGCTTTGGAATCTGTGTCACATCTGGTATCTGGGCCCTTTCACAGGCAGTTTGGGTTGTCACTTTTCTGTTTGTTTTTCTTTCCTGTGTATAGGTTCACACTTTTTTGTTTCTTTTCATCTATGCATTTTGTTGAAACCTGGACTTTAAAAATAGTGTCTGAACACTGGTTCCTCCCTCCCTTCTAGGGCTGATTGTTTGTTTGCTTATTTGTTTTGTATCTTGGTTGTACTATTTATTAAAGTCTGTTTCTCCCATAGTGGGGAGGCTGTGGAGTCACTTCTCAGCACACATACACTTGGGTGTGTGTCATCCAGGATTTTCTCTCTGTTTTTCTGTTTTCTATGTTAGGTTCATTTACTTTCTCTGTCTGACCCTGCACTGGTAAAACTATTACTGTGACAGAACTGGGAAGGAGAGAAAGATTTGAATAGACATAGGTAACACTATAGACTCTCACTATTTTTATCCAAGGTTCATTAGTTTTTCTTGCAAAAATCCTTTACAGTTTGTCACGCCTTTGTTCTATTTTCAGAATTCTGAAAATACTATTCAGTTTAGAATTATGGTTGCTTCAATTAATTTTGTGCAGTTTTAATATTTTTGAGTAGGAAACTTCCTAAATTCCTTACTATATCACTGCTGAAGCTCCACCTTCAAAACCACATTTTATAGACCTAGTATATAATCCCAATATATAGTCTTTTTGTGTCTTGTTTCCTTTGTTCAGCATTATGTTGAAGAATTCCATCTGTATTTTTAATATGTAACTGTAGCTTTGTTCTATGTAAGACTTATGAAAATTTTAACATAACCAGATAATATTTTAATATTTTTAAAGATAGGTACCATATATGGTATCCTCTAAAATATGTATAGGTTTTGGAGTCATTTTGTTTATAATGACAGTTACTCTTCATAAATTAAGGAGAAAATATATTGTTTTTTCTTTATTTGTAGCCTTTTATTTAAAAGCAATATAATGCAAATAAGCAAAGTGTTAACAGTTGTTAAAATTTGGTGGTTGTCTATACTAATTGTTTTGTTAACATTTTTTGCCAGACTGTATGTTTGAATATTTTACAATTTTACAACAACAAATAAATACAATATATTTACAATGATAAAACTAGAATAACCCCAGATAAAATACTTAAAGTACAAATAGCATATTTATTCTACAAAGATACTATACTTAACCTCCCCAAAATGTGAAAATCATATGCGAGTCAACTGCATATCCTTCCAAGAACTCAAAACGTGATAGCCTAAGTTTCATTCTTTTCAGCTTTCTATCCAAAGTGCAAGTGGACACACATATATGCTTACACACACACACACACACACACACTCTCTCTCTCTCATCCCCTTGAAAACCTGGTCAGATAATGATAACCCTTTTCTTGCACCTCAATGAGGCAGCTAGACAGTTCTGAAACATGAAACATGAATTTGGTCTGACATTTCAGAATAAATAACACAAATAACTTCATAGGATAGAAAAATGGTTTTCATTTACTACAGAAATTATTTTCTCACACAAAAAAAGAAAACTAGCTCCTTTTGGTTCACACATATGCAACATGAATAAAGACCACAAAACAGTTTTTCAGAGATACGATTCAAGTAAGGTTTATAAATCTCTTTTTCTCACCTTCATTCTTTTCCTTGGGCTCTGATATTTCCTGAATTACTAGGAACCAAAATTCTGATTCTCCCCCACCCAAGTTGGGTAAGAACAATCATAAGCTAGGTTGTCTCTCGGGATATTTTCCTAGAGCAGGAGGAAGTGAATGAATTCTAAACGTGAAGATAAAACCATATCCAGCTAGACCATATGGGAGAAAATAAACCAAATTTGATACAGATCTGTGGGACTAGAACGGACTAAAAAACATAGATTAAAGAGCCAAATTCAGCCAGGCTGGATACAAACATGTTGGATGTTTTATACAAACATACAACATAATCCTTATTCCATTTTCCATTTTCCAATCTTTATTCATCTTTGTGTTTTCTGCTTAGTTTTCATAGGAAATCTTCCCCAACACTTACTAGACGAGCTTAATGTATACTTTTGTTTACTATGCCAGTTTCTTGTATATCTTGCATCCTAGAATTTATTACACTCTATTTTTATTGTATGTTTGTTTTTCCATCTTTCCAGTTAAAATATTTACTCTGTGAAGTAGATACCATGTGTCTTCAAAACACGGGTCAATGTTTGCTGTCTAAAGAGCTCTTACCATATATAGTCAACAAATATTTATTGAATCCCTACTATGTGCCTCTTATTCTCCTAGGTACTGGGTAGGCAGTTCCAGGCCTAGCCTTTAAGAAACTGGCGGCTTCCATGTTCAGTCCCTAGAGCCCCGACTCACCTAAGAAGTCTGACCACATGGCTAGAGAGATAGGTGCAGCCACTCGGAGCCACCCTGAGCCATTTCAGCCACTCTAACTGAATAGCCAACCAGGGCATAAAGAAGTTCTGGGTACTTGAGCTGCAGTCAGACCAATTCATTCAACAACACATTGGTCTGAAACAACTCTTCCCCAGTGAGCATGGTCCAACTTACTACTAAGAATAAATAGATGGCTATTATTTAATATCTCTGTTCTGTGGGGTTTCTATGTGACAATAGATACCAGAAACATAAAATCCAAGGAGGAAAGGATTAATTCTGCTGGAAGGAATGGATGTAGAGGAATGAAGGCAGGATTGAGAGAAGTATAGAAGATGAAAACACCAACGTGGTGATTAAAGGGACCAAATGGTGGAAAATTCTGACTTACTGATTTTACATGTGATGAAAGATAATCACATTGGCTGAAATGTAAAAGATTTTTTTTTGTTTAAATTTAGTCAGTCACCAAAAATAACTTTTCAAACAACTTTATTGGGATTAAAGTCATGTAAGATAAAATTTGCCTGTTTAAATTATATAATTAAAATTTTGGTTCATTTACAGTGTGCACCCATGCCATAACCCAAGTGTAGAACATTTTTATCTCCCCCCAAAGACCTATATCGTTGCAGCCATTGTATAATCATATACCTCAAACTTTGTGCAACCAATGATCTACTTTCTCTCTCTCCAAATTTGTCACATATGAACATTTCATATACATGAAATCATGTAATATGTGGGTTCAATGAGTTGTTCCTTTCACTTGGCCTAATGTTCTCAAGTTTTACCTGTGTTGTAACATGTATTGGTACTTTATTCATTTTCATAGCCAAATAATATTTCAAGTAATATTGTTTGAATATACAATAGTTTCTCCTCATCCAGGGGAGATATGTTCCAAGACCCCTAGTAGATGGCTGAAACTACAGATAGCTTTAATGCTATATATAATGGATTTTTTTCTACTCCTACATATCTATGATTAAGTTTATTTTATAAATTAGGCATAATAAAAGATTAACACCAATAACTAATAATGACATGGAATAATTACAATAATATACTGTGATAAAAATGATATGAATGTGCTCTCTCTCAAAATATCTTATTGTACTGTACTTATATTTCTTCTTGTGATGATGTAAGATGATTAAATGCCTATACAATAAGATGAAATGAGACAAATGATGTGGGCACTGTGACATAGCGTTAGTTTACTCTTGACCTTCTGACAATATGTCCAAAAGAGAATCATCTGCTTCTGGATCATGGTTAATTGCAAGTAACTGAAACCACAGAAAATGAAACTGGAGATAAGGGAGGATTACCACATTTTATTTATCCATTTGCTAGTTGATGGACATTTGGGTTGATTCCATTTTTTTTGCTATCATGAACAATGCTGTTAGGAACATTTATTTATAAGTCTTCATGTGTGTATATGTTTCTCAGGCATATGACCCAAGGTCATATGGTAACTCTACATATAAACTTTTGAGAAACTGGTACCCTGTTTCACGTTACAACCAAAAAATATATGAAGGTTCCAATCTTTTCACATCATCAACAGAACTTTTTATTGTCTTTTTTATTATAGCCATGCTAGTTGGTGTGAAGTTACATCTAATTGTGGTTTTTATTTGCATTCCCCTATCTTATGATGTTGTACATCTTTTTATGTGTCTTCTTGCCATTTGTTTATACTCTTTGGAAAAAATATGTATTTAATCCATTTTCCCATTTTGGAAGTGGGTTGTTTGTCTTCTTGTTAATATGGGTGCAAATTTATACTTCCATGGAAACATCTAGCACAACTTTGAATAAAAAATAAATTGAATATTAATGTTTTATTCTGTAGTTAGAATTCTTTTACTTTGGATTCATTTAATGCCATCCTCTATAAGATGCTTCTTTTTTTTCCTCATCTAAGATACAGCATAAAATTTTATTGTTATTGCCATTTAATTAGGACATCTGAATGGAATAACATTCCATTACAAACTGTAAAATGACTATAAACAAATTCAAAGAAAGTTCATCAGATTCGTTGGATATGAAGACACTGACTCCAAAGACTTTAGGTAAATATTGTCTACAAAAGAGAAAAAACAGACAACAGCATCACATTTGTTTCTTTCTTTCTTTTTTAACATCACATTTTCTATGGCAATTTTACATCATTCTGTCAGTTACGTTGTAATCTATTCTTCAAAGCAATTATAATATTAGCATTTCAATTATAATTAAATTGAAAACACTGTAAACTTTCTATTCAAAGAAAACACACATTTCAATTAAGGCACATTATATTTGACAAATACATGACAGGTACCCATAGTGAAAAGCAATTAACTCATGTGGCCAGTAGGTAGGATATATACTCAATATGAAAAATGCTCTGGATCACCAATATTATTGAATGCCATGGCAATGAATGGTAAAGTGTCATCTCTTAAACAATGAGATTATATTTGTTAATATTACCATCTGCATTATTCACTACCTAAAAGTTACAAATGGCTGGAACACATTGGATATTTTTCTACGAAGCTTTTACGAAGCTTTCTTATAGCAGTAATATGACATTGGTATTATTACTAAGAACAATTTTCAGATTAAAAAATAAACATGAGATTAGGTAATTTGTCCAACATGCTGCTATAACTATTATAGATAGAATTCAAACCCAGAAGCTATAGCTTTAGAGACTTCTCTTTTTATTATTGTGTAATTTTACAACCCATAGATAGCACATTTCTCAGAATTGGTTTACTGCTGTCTGTTAATGCCTTTCTGTATACTCTCTTTCTCTGGGCATTGTCTAGATATGAACTTTGTACATGCTTTTAAGAATGATTGGAAACTCCAACCTTGTTTCTTGTCACTGTTAGTGGTATATTTTTTTTGTTCTAGTTTTCTTTTTCAGACCCATTTTTAAAAGATTTTATTTGTTCACTTGACAGAGAGAGACATAGTGAGAGAGAGAACACAAGCAGGGGGAGTGGGAGGGGGAGAAGCAGGCTTCCCAGCAAGCAGGGAGCCTGATTCAAGGCTGGGATCATGACCTGAGCCAAAGGTAGACGTTTAAAGACTGAGCCGCCCAAGCACCCTTTTCAGACCCATTTTGATACACCAGATGCTTTTGCACCTATTGGAGATACTCAAGGACTAGAGTAAGCTAGAGAAAACAAAATGGATGATAGGAAATGGACATAGCTTGAGATACCTTCTAGAAGCCTACATCCAAGTGAAGAAAGAGAACACACACACACACACACACGTACACATATATTCTATGATTAAATTTAAATGGAATAATGAAATTAGGATTTGAGTCTTATAGAAACTCAGAAAATTAAACGTTATTTAGATAATGTTGTTAAATGGTAGAAAGAAAAACTTCATGGAGGAGGCATTAATGAACTTGACCTAGAGCAGTGCTCTTAGCCATGCCTCTTTAGGTGACTCCAGGAGATAGCAAACGCTGAGAAATCCAGCCCCATAGACAGAGTAGCATATTGCTAGGCATAAGTGGAGGGGGGGATCTATAAAACTATAGTAACCTTGAGACTTACAAACTGAAAAGTCCTATTTTTTTTAACCAAATGAGTACAATATGCCATCAATGGCCATAAATATGTAAATATTAGACTACATTAACTGACTTGAATTACACAAAGCAGTAGAAGTTCTGTGTGAAATTCTAAAATAGATGATCTTTTTTTTCTCCTTAGTGCCCTGAACTTCTCTCTCATGATTTACCCCCTGTATGTTTGGACTCCTGCCCTATCTATTATGAGGAGAGATGACCTTCTCATTAAGCCAGAGCCGAAATCCGTGGGCTGGATATATGTCAGATGGGATAAATCAAAAAGCAGACAAGCTAATCAGGTAGATTATTAATGGAACACTAAGTTTTAGAATTAGTTAAATATTAGACAGTGTTTCTAAAATTGTAGGTATGCAAGACTCTGCTGATTGTTACAATTTTTCCTTTGGGAGTGGACCCTTACTATGAATGACCAGAGCTATTTTTCATGGCTTCAAGCACTTAAAAAAACTCAAAAAGTAGAATTTTTTAGGGTAGCAAGTGAGAGAGTTTTGTCAGCCAAGGGAAACTATTCATCTCCTCTAAAATCTTGGCAGGAAGGCAGTAATCTGTGTCTATGTGCGAGACAGACATTGGGGACAATCTCAATTATTGTTATAACATATTTTCCACCCACCCATGCATCCCTTTCCTTAGAGCAGAGTTCTATTTGGATAAATATATTGGAAAACTGCTGTTTCCAAATAACAAGTGAGTCTTTGTTTATTTCAGACAGAATATTCTACCATAAAACTTGTTGATAGGTCTATGGGCAAAATAAATAAGCTTATAAGAGCTGAGGATAGCAGAGGTGTTCCTGGTCTTGTAACAACTCAGGAGTCAATCCTCTGGATTCCGCTGTGGTGAAAGCCTTGACAAGAGAAGAACAGAGACACAATTTGGTTTTCTAGAAAGAGTTATTTCCCGAGAGTGTGAGGACTGTCTGCTGGGCATCCTCACACCTAGCATTAGAGATGTTCTAAAAAGGAAAATATTGAGAATGAAAAATGCCAAATTTCTTATGCATAATTTTGTATTAATCTTCTTATATTTAAATGTTATTCAGTTGTGTGATGCAACACACACACACAAACACACACACACACTTACATAGAAGCCATGAAGTCAAGAAACTGGCTTGTAGTCCTAGCTGAAGGTCTCCATCTTGGGCACAGTAACACTGAACACAATAAAAAAAGAAAGTAATATACTTAAAAAAACCCAAATGTAAATAGAATTTGAGTTTCAAAAACATAGCGATGGCATTTGAAAGCCTTAATTAAATGACCTAGAGAGAGTCTTTCTTAAATTAGTAAGGCAAATCAGGAGGCTACTCCCCTCCTGAGCTCTGGGCTCTCCACATTGCCTGGACCAGAGAGACTGGATGGAGGTTGAAGATCTTCCAACACAGTCAAGGGAGGGTGACGTCACGGGAGCTCAGAAAATATTTTCAAGAAGAAATTAGTCTTTGGTATCAATGCTGCTGAGATCTTTTAATGAGGACAGAGATGTGATCATTAAATTTGGCAACCTGGAAGGCATTAGTGATGTGGACAAAAAACAATTCAGTAAAGAAATGAAATAGAATTCTAGTTGCAGGGTATTTTTTTAAAAGATTATTTATTTATTTTAGAGAGGGAGAGAGAACATGAGTGGGAGTGGCAGAGGGAGAGAGAGAATCACGAGCAGACTCCTCGCCAAGTGTGAAGCTCAACCTGTGGCTTGATCCCAGGACCCTGAGATCAGGACCTGAGCCCAAACCAAGAGTCAGAAGCTACCAGTTGCAGGGTGTTAAAAAAGGCTGGGAGGGAGGGCCATGAAGATACTACCTATACATAATGATTCCTGTACAAAATGGAAAGATCTGTGGTTCAGGAGGACTTTTTTTCTTTTTTTCTCTGATGGGATCAATAGCTGTGGGGCTTGACAAGGTGCCCTCTCATGCACGACCCATCAATTTTGAGTGCACAGAGTACACTTCTGTCAGCCCCTGGCCTCTTTAAACACAGAGGAGCGTGTCCCCCGGTGCTGCATGTTCAGAGGGTGCTACAGGGTCCTCCTGGGTCCAGCTGGATGGTCTTCAGGGTACGTTGCTACAAACTCTTGGTTGAGGACCTAAAATCCTGGCAAGGACACAGGTCCATAGGAGCTACCCTAACTAGTATTAAGAGCCACTGCCCCTTTGGGAAAGCTTTCTGTGGTTGTGTGGAGGCTGCCAGCCTATCTCCATGCGTGGGAAATATTTTCATGTTGCAATGACGTAAAGCATAGATAAGTTTTATTTCTTCCATCAATTCAATACCAGAGAGAGCTCTTTGTGCCAATAGGGTCAGTGGAACCAAAAAGCAATTTCAAAGTCAAAATATTGAGTCTTCCATTCTACACCCTCTCCATGTTAAACAACCTTTCCTTCCTTCCTTCCTTCTTTCCTTTCTTATGGTTACTCCTTAACCTGACCATTGCTCCAACCCACATGATCCAAACCACATTGCTACCATTCATCCATCTTGATTTCTTATTCCCACTGATCCTCCTTTCACTCCTTCCTGATAGTCATTGTTTTGGTGATCAGAGCCTCCTTCGGTCTGTTTCTCCTTGATATTTCCAACCAATTCTCCAAATCTGTTTTCATAGAGCAGCCCTGAAGGCTTTGACATTCCCTTTCTGACTCTGTCGTAAGGAAGCAGAGGGGTGACTGTGAGACATATGCTCTACACACCTCCTTGCTGTTATCAAGGTAGAGACGTCCTTGGAGCAAAGTGCCAGGGAACATGCAAGTTTCTACATAGGTGATCTCACACAATCCTCACAAAATCCAGGGAGGAAAATGGCAACATTTTCATCTACAGATGAGAGTACAGACTCAACTCTTTAATGCCATGAGATCAAAGTTAACAAGCTCGTGGGTACTAGACAAGAATTCAAATTCATGTTGTCTAATTACTTCCCTGTTTACTTCTCCCTATTCCAACAGTGCTTTCTAGAACTATGTGGCCAGAATGTTCCTTTACAGAGATATCTTCTTACTCAAGTGAGCTTTTCACCTGTCTGGGCTTTGACGTTTGTGGCTGTTTCTCCCAGTGCCACACATCTGTCAAGTCTCAGTTTGGGCTAATCTCCTCTCTGCAAACTTTTCTGACACCTACCTTGAGACTACATCACTTAAGTGTTCCCCTAACACCTTATCTTCTTCTTATTGAGAGGGACCATGATTGTAATTTGTCCGTGCCTTCCATGGAGCATGGGTTTATGAACAAATGAACAGATACCCAAGTACTTGGAGAAAGGGATGAATCTTTAAAAATCTCAGAGTGGATCTTACATATCAACTTGGGGAGTCTGAACCTGTAAGCCAAGACCTGCGAAGTTAAGGGGTCCCGAGGGAGCTATTTCCCTCTAACCCTACAGCAGGGGAGCAATGCCCTCTGACCCTGGGTTATTTTCACACCACGAGGTCACACAGGAGTGAGATCTTGCAGGGTCTCTGCCTGCAGCCCCTTTTCTGTGCCCTGCCATTTCTGTCTCTTTGGTCCCCTCCTTCCCTCTTTAGGAGCAATTGAGAAACCCTCCTATCTCTTAAAGTGAGCATCGCCAATTTTTCCAGATGCTATTTGCTCCTTTTCTCAAGACTTCTTTTTTTTTTTTTTAGATTTTATTTATTTAATTGACAGAGAGATCACAAGTAGACAGAGAGGCAGGCAGAGAGAGAGAGAGGAAAGCAGGCTCCCCGCGGAGCAGAGAGCCCGATGTGGGACTCAATTTCAGGACCCTGGGATCATGACCTGAGCCGAAGGCAGCAGCTTAACCCACTGAGCCACCCAGGTGCCCCTTCTCAAGACTTCTGCTTCCTTATTACTGACTCTTCCTGTGATGCCTGAAGTTCCGTGGGTCCTTAATATCTGCCACTTTCCCCTTTTCAAGAATCTCCGTGTTGTCACTCACACAAAGTACCATCCTGTCTGAAACTTTTTTCCTCAGGCCCTGAAGCTAAGAGTGCCTCTCTTGGAACTGTCTCTGTGAGTGATTTCAGTCTGGCTCTGGCTCTGGCTTGGCCAGGTCTTTCTCCATGGGGAAACAGCCATCTTGAAGTTGACAACTGGTTATCTGACCACCCCTGACTCAGGGCAACAAGGTACTTTGTACTTTAATAAGTTAAAATTCTGAACCCTTCCAGCCTGGCCTTTGTCAGATGGCTCACTGTTTGTGGAATGCAAATAGTCTTCAGGTCGACTCTTCCCTGCAGAGTTTAGGAGTTAAAGTTTGGATTTCAGACATTCGTGGAACATCAACCCTCCGCCCTTTGTCTTTGCCATTCCTCAGGGAAGCATGGTTTCTATTGGCACATGTCTGTTTTAAGAGCATCGCATCATACATATTCTATATTCAATTGAGACCTTAAAAATATTCTTGTGTTGTTTCTAGAGTTGGAAACCTCCTCTACCTCTTATTTCTATTCTCAAAGGCCTGTTCAGTCCAACACTTAACAAGTGGGATCTTTCCCTCATCCTTAGGAGGTAGCCCTGCAATCCTTTTACTGATAGGTCTCTGTCTCAATTTTTGAATGAAGTCTACTTCTTGGACTCAGTAGTAAATGGTGCTAAGGATTGTAGGAATGGGTTGCATATGAACAGGAAAAGTTTTGGGGAAGAATATGGATCATCTGATGGGCTGTATTCTCTGCTTTGGTATGGAAAGGTCACCCAGCAAGGCATCTCTTGCTATTAATTAATGATGGTCCACCTCAAACAGAACCTTAGTTCTTCCAGGAAATTATACATTACTCTCAACAATGTATTCCCTGACTGAACATTCCCCTGTCTTTAAAGTTTGACCCATCTCTTCTTTCACTGTCATTTGATGGTAACTCCTTAACAAAGTGTACATGACCCATTAAGTGGGAAATCTCTCACTTTTCATTTACTAAACACAAACCAAGCTCTGTGATACTCATCCTGTCTTCTTTATTCTTGGTGCAGTAGATCAGTAATTCTCAGACCTGAGCAGGCAGCTAAATCCCCCGGAGGCCTGGTGAAATCACTCGTTGCTGGTCTCCCCCCTCAGGGTTACTAACTCTAAAACATTCCCAAGCGGTGATGATGATGCTCGTCTACAAACCACACTTTCTGAGAACCACTGTGGTGGAGAATATATCCCTCATTATCTGTGACACAAAGCCCTTCACTTGTGCTCTGGGCTCCAACCTCTTCCCACTATGAGTATTATCAAGATATTTATCAAATGTCATTCTTTCCAACTCCATAAAATTATACACATACTAAAGTTGAAACAAACTTTTCTATGAACCCATGCCCTTGCTAACTCACTCTTTCACAGCTTAACTTCTTGAGAGGCTTTTCCAACTTAATGTCCACATTTAATCATTTCCCTCTTACCTTTCAACTCATTGCGACATGACTATTTCCTCCATCCACTCAACTGAAACACACCTTGGTAAATTCATCCAAGACTTCTAGTTTGCTAAGTTTAAAGGACATTTTTTTAAACTTTTCTCATATTGCTTTTTCTATTTTTTTCTTTCTATCATGCCATGCACTTCCAGTTAAACCCATGTGAAAACAACACAGACAGCTGTTCCCCCTTCCTTCTCCCTTTGTGAATATCTTCACAGGCTTCTTCTATATTTAGCCATTAGATTTGAGAGCCCTACAATCTTCCCCCAAGCCTTCAACTCTTCTCTGTAATCTCTTTCCAGACAATTTCATGCTTCCCCAAGATTTTAATTACCACCTTGATGCTGATTACTCTCAAACATACCCACGCAAGAGCTCTCATGTGTTTTTCCTTATATGTATAGCTAAAGGTCTACTGCTTATCCCAACTTGAATAACCATATGCACCTCAAACACAGCAGCCCTGGACCCCACTGTTATTCCCTCTGCTCCTACTCTGCACAACAGATTTGCTGCATTCACATTGTTCCATATTATCTCAGAGCATGGCTTCACCCTCCAGGCAGTGATGCAAGTTATACACCTAATTGCTATCTTTGGTAGTTCATTCTTACACCGTGTTTTCATTTCATCGTATACTCCAATTAACTTTACATTTTTTAACATTTTTCAAATCTTTCTACATCAGTATTGATAGAATTTCAATTTCAGTCTTTACTTCCACAGGTTTTAATTTCTTATGTTCTACAGTCTGATAGTAATTTTCCTAGTATGAATTTTCATTTATCTTGCTTAGAATTAACTAAAATTCATAAATCCTAAGACTGCATATTTTGATTAATTCTAGAATATAGTTATTATTTATTTGTATATTTCCTCTGTATATTCTCTCATTCTGGACTCTGCTTAAATGCATAGTGGAATCTTTCACTATCTTGTTCCTTTTTTAAAGATTTTATTTATTTATATGAGAAATAGAGGTAGAGCAAGAGAGCACAAGCAGGGGAGCAGCAAAGAGAGATGGAGAAGCCGGCTCCCCACTGAGTGCAGAGTCAGGACTCAGAGCTCAGTCCCAGGACCTTCAGATCATGACCTGAGCTGAAGGTAGACACTTAACCAACTGAGCTACCCAGATGCCTCTCAATTGTTCTTTTGATTCTAGGACCCAGTTACATTGTGTGTGTGGCACGGGCTATCCCACACCGTAAGGTAACACTGGGAACACCAGCTGGGTGTCACACAACTCAATTCAATTCAACTCAGTTCTGACACTACCTACCCACAGATTGCATCAGGTTCCACATGTTAAGGACTCACTCCTATAAGACTGTCCCCCACACCCTCAGATGCCAGTTACAAACCTAGGTTGTCACCTGTGCTTCTGACCTACTGCCTATGTAATAGAGGCTACCAAACCCTCTCCTTAGGTTCAATTAATCAAAAGCTAGAATGGCTCACCGAACTCATAGAAACATTTTACTTACTAGATTACCAGTTTATTATTAAAGGATATAACTCAGGAACAGCCAGCTGGAGGAGATGCACAGGCCCAGGTGCATGGGATAGGGATGGAGCTTCCAGGCCCTCTCTGGGCACACCACTCTCCATATATCTCCACATGTTCCCTAATTTGGAAGCTCTTTGAACCCAGTCTGAGTGTGTATGGAGGCTTCATTACATAGGCTTTGCTTGGTTTAATCACTGGCCATCAGTGATTAATTTAACCTCCAGCACCTCAGATGCTGGAGTTGAAGTTGAAGTTGAAGGTTGAAAGTTCCAACCTTCTAATCACATGTTTGACTCCACCGGCAACCGGCCCCCATCCTTAGGTGCAGTCCAAAAGTCACCTGATTAACAGAGTAAAAGACAACTTTATTGATCTCATCATTTAGGTAAACCCAAGTGTTTTAGGAACTCTAAGCCAGGAACCTCAGATGAAGGCAAAATATGAGAAATATCCTTTGGTCATCTCTGAATGACCAAATTTGTATTTCTTATAGATCATAATATTGCAGTTGTCTATTTCTTTTACTTATTCCCCCCATAATCCTTATATTTTGCCTTTGATGTTAAATTCTGAGTTATTTATTCTGCTCTATACACTGGTACACTAATTCTTTTTCAGTCATGCCTCATCTGCTCATCTTGTGACTTTAGTATGTGTATTATTTCAATTATTAAAATTTTAATTACTAGAAGTTCTGTATTTTTTTTAAATATGCATGAAGTCTTTGGATAGCTTCCTGTTCTATTTTTATCCTCTTATTGCTTATATGTCTTATTTAAATATATTGAAATTTTAACATTTTTCATCTGAGAAATCTGCTTTGTGTAGGCTTTTGAAATGTATTTTGTGATTGTACTCATTTATTTTTGTTCACTATCATTCATGAAGGGGTTTCTATTTTGTTGATCTGCTGAGCATTTTTTAAAATTATATGCTTGTATTTAATATGACTTTAGTTTTAGATATGGTTTTAAAATGTTGACTCTGGATAGGAGTTGCATCTAATTCTATAATCACTATGGCATTGCTAGCCTGGCAATTCTTTAAACTTAATTTTCAATATTTTGTGTGGGGGGACAGGGCACATTGTTAATGTGTCCTCAGTTAAAAATCCAGCCTGGGTTTGGACTTAGGAATCTCAAAGAATTCTCTTAGGAACCCTGTTTTCTTATTTAACTAGATAGAATATTGAGACAGGTGCACATATCCTCTGTTTACGTCTGCATTATAGAGATTTTTTTTAAAGGCACTTTCCTTATTGTATTTCTTGACACCAAAACAATCTTTGATACCTACCGAGTGTTCACTAAATACTTGGAGGATAAATATTTAATACTGATAAGTCACAACTGATGCAGAGAAACTGGGTCTAAATTGCTTGCAGAAGGAAGGCCCTGATGCCAAGGGCGTAGAGACTTCACAAAACATCTCAGAGACTCAGTCTGGCAGGCTTCAGAGTCAGAGGCTTTTTGCCATCTGAAATATTTATGAGTGGCTATCACAGCATATAAATATGTACATAAAGTTGGCTACGGATAAAAAAATACAATGGGCAAATCTACAGTTTGATTAGAAGAAGTCAATACATCTATCTCAACTTTTCTAAAGCAGAAAAATGGATCAATACCAGTAGTAGAGTTTATGTTATGGATAGATAAAAATCAAACAGGCAAATGATATCGTTTATGATTAAAAAGTAGTTTTAAAATATCAAAATCTTTTTCTGTTTAAAAAAATACAACACCCGCAACACACACACACACACACACACACGATTTCCTTAAAACGAAGTCTGCATTAAGCCAATAGTCAAATGCATGCTTACTGTGTGATACTAAAATTAATAAGTTGTGTTAAATTTTTAATAATTAGGAAACCCATTTTAGAGTAGTTTACATTTATTTTCAAATTCACCACTCATATCAACCCAATGATAAAAGGTCAACAAATATCTCTATTTTTACCATGGATGTAACTGGGACTTCTAGAGATTAGGAAACTGCACCAACATCACATGGATATTTCAATGTCTAAGTTGACACTCAAATCTATGCCTGACTCTAAACTCATATTCTTAAACTATATTCTATACTGAAAACTGTGAAATGGAGAAAGGGTGATCACCTTTGCAGAATTTTTGCAGAATCCCAGTATAAAAAGAAAATACATTGTAAAGGATAGTCAACACAAAACCATTGCTTTTCTATGTATAAAGAAGAGCTGCTTAGGAGCTCCTGGGTGGCCCAGTCAGTTAAGCATCCGACTTCTGATTTTGGCTCCAGTCATGATTTCAGGATCCTGAGATCAAGCCCCACTTGGGGCTCTAGGCTCAGGGCTCCATGCTCAGTGGGGAGTCTGCTGGAAATCCTCTCTCTTCCTCTCCTTCTGCCTCTCTCGCCCTCTCCACCCCACCCTGCTCATGTGTGTACGTGCATGTACACTCTTTTTCTCTCTAAAACAAATCAATC
>PISX010018345.1:0-40955 GCA_004024625.1 Mellivora capensis
TTTTTATTTTTTTATTTCTTTTCAGCGTAACAGAGTTCATAGTTTTACACCACACCCAGTGCTCCATGCAATGCGTGCCCTCCACAATACCCACCACCTGGCTCCCCCACCCTCCCACCCCCCGCCCCTTCAAAACCCTCAGGTTGTTTTTCAGAGTCTATAGTCTCTCATGGTTCATCTCCCCCCCAGTTTCCCTCAAATCCCTTCTCCTCTCCATCTCCCCATGTCCTCCGTGTTATTTGTTATGCTCCACAAATAAGTGAAACCATATGATAATTGACTCTCTCTGCTTGACTTATTTCACTCAGCATAATCTCTTCCAGTCCCGTCCTAAGAGCTGTAGAGCTTCAGCAACTTCAGCTGATTTCAAAGTCCTTCAGGTTCTCCACCTGTATAACGGTGAAATTATTCTCCTTGTATGAGTATTCTAATAGCATTTCCTACTCTTGATAATCATATCTAACATTTTTCTCTTCATAATAGAAATTTTCACCACCCTTTTCTCAGTGGGGTAAACCCAAATGGAGTGTTTTTACTCATGAGAATAGATACTCCAGTAAAGGAATTAATTCCCTTACTATTAACAATAATATTTTCTAAGAATAATCCAGCAGCTGGTTAGCAGTATAAACTAGGAATACAAAAAAAGCATAATAACTAACATGGACTAAGCACTAATATGATCTAGGAAATCCTAATGCTTTACCTGGACTGTCTCCTTTAATCTTTTTAATAAATTTGTGAGGTAGAGACAGTAGTTATGCTCTTAATTATTTTGAAAATGTACATTTGTTCCAATTCAGTTGTATAACATCAATTTTGTGTTTGCCTGGGCATGATTTTGT
Source organism: Mellivora capensis (assembly GCA_004024625.1). Classification (NCBI taxonomy): domain Eukaryota; kingdom Metazoa; phylum Chordata; class Mammalia; order Carnivora; family Mustelidae; genus Mellivora; species Mellivora capensis. The sequence continues at coordinate 846 of PISX010018345.1, forward strand.
CTGCAAGAAATACTAGGTGAAGGTAGAGAATGGTTACCAGCTGAACTGGGCTTTGTAGGAATGACAAAACATACTAACCTCAAACATCTACCTCACAGAAGAAGAGAATTAGTGATACAGAAGACCAAATGATGAAAAATAAAGAAGCTGAGAAAAAGAGAGATAAACAACTACTGGATCATGAGGGGAGAATTCGAGAGAGAAGTGATACCCTAAGACGAAACAATATTAGAATAATTGGGATCCCAGAAGAAGAAAGAGAGAGATGGGAAGAAGGTATACTGGACTAAGTTATAGAGTAGAACTTCCCTAATATTGGAAGGAAACAGGCATCAAAATCCAGGAGGCACAGAGAACCCCCCTCAAAATCAATAAAAATAGGTCCACACCCCGTCATCTAATATTAAAACTTACTAGTCTTAGTGACAAAGAGAAAATCCTGAAAGTAGCTCAGGACAAGAAGTCTGTAACATACATGGTAGAAATATTAGATTGGCAGCAGACTTATCCATAGAGACCTGGCAGGCCAGAAAGGACTGGCATAATATATTCAGAGCACTAAACAAGAAAAATATGGAGCCAAGAATACTATATCCAGCTAGGCTGACACTGAAAACAGAAGGAGAGATTTAAAAAAACTTCCAGGACAAAGAGCAACTAAAAGAATTTACAAACACCAAACCAGCCCTACAGGAAATATTGAAAGGGGTCCTCTCAGCAAAGAGAGAGCCCAGAAGTAACACAGACCAGAAAGGAACAGAGATAATTTACAGTTATAGTCACCTTACAAGCAATACAATAGCACTAAACTCATTTTTCAATAGTTACCCTGAATGTAAATGGGCTAAATGCCCCAATCAAAAGACACAGGATATCAGACTGGATAAAAAAACAAGACCCATCAAAATGCTATCTGCAAGAGACTCATTTTAGACCCAAAGACACCTCCAGATTTAAAGTGAGCAGGTGGAAAAACATTTACCATGCTAATGGACATCAAAACAAAGCTAGGATGGAATTCCTTATATCGGAAAAACTAGATTTTCAACCAAAGACTATATAATAAGAGGTGAGGAGGGACACTGTATCATACTTAAGGGTCCATCCAACAAGAAGATCTAACAATTTTAAATATCTATGTCTCTAACATGGGAGCAGTCAATTATATAAACCAATTAATAACAAAATCAAAGAAACACAATAATAATACAATAATACTAGGAGACTTAAACACCCCCGCATCACAAAATGGATAGATCATCTAAGCAAAAGATCAACAAGGGAATGAAGGCATTAAATGACACACTGGATAAGAAGGACGTCACTGAGATATTCAGAACACTCTATCCCAAAGCAACAGAATACACATTCTTCTCTAGTGCACATGGAATATTCTCCAGAATAGATCACATCCGGGGTCACAAATTAGGTCTCAACGGGTACCAAAAGATCAGGATCATTCCCTGCATATTTTCAGAACACAATGCTTTGAAATTAGAACTCAATCACAAGAAGAAAGTTGGAAAGAACTGAAATACATGGAGGCTAAAGAGCATCCTGGGTCAACCAAGAAATTAAAGAAGAATTAAAATATTCATGGAGGGACGCCTGGGTGGCTCAGTTGGTTGAGCAGCTGCCTTCGGCTCAGGTCATGATCCCAGCATCCTGGGATCGAGTCCCACATCAGGCTCCTTGCTCGGCAGGGAGCCTGTTTCTCCCTCTGCCTCTGCCTGCCACTCTGTCTGCCTGTGCTCTCTCCCTCTCTCTCTGACAAATAAATAAATTTAAAAAAATAAAATAAAATAAAATATTCATGGAAAAAAATGAAATGAAAACACAAGTTCAAAATTTTTGTGATACAACCTAAACCTAAAGGAGCTGGACAAAGAACAGCAAATAAAGCCTAAACCCAGTAAGAGAAGAGTATAAAGACTAGAGCAGAAAACAATGAAATAGAAACCAAAAAACAGTAGAACAGATCAGCAAAACTAGGAGCTGATTCTTTCAAAGAATTAATAAGATTGATAACCCCCTGGACAGATTTATCCAAAAGGTAAGAGAAAGGACCCAAATAAAAAAATCACAAAGGAAAGAGAATACAACCAACACCAAAGAAATGCAAACAATTACAAGAACATATTATGAGCAACTATATGCCAAGAAATTAGGCAATTTGGAAGAAATGGATGCATGCCTAGAGATGTATACACTACCACAACTGAACTAGGAAGAAATAGAACAACTGAACAGACCCACAACCGTAAGGAATTTGAAGCAGTCATCAAAAACCTCCCAACAAACAAGAGCCCAGGACCAGATGGCTTCCCAGGGGAATTCTACTAAACATTTAAAAAAGAATTAATACCTCTTCTGAAGCTGTTCCAAAAAATGGAAATGGAAGGGAAACTTCCAAACTTATTTTATGAGGCCAGCATGACTTTGATCCCAAAACCAAAGACCCCCATCAAAAAGGAGAATGACAGACCAATATCCCTGATGAATATGGATGCCAAAATTCTCAAGTGTCAAGATATAAAATAAATGCACAGAAATCAGTTGTATTTCTACACAGGAACAAAAAAGACAGAAGGAGAAATTAAGGGGTCGATCCCATTTACAACTGCATACCAAAACACAAGATACCCAAGAGTAAATCTAACCAAAGAGGCAAAGAATCTGGACTCAGAAAACTCGAGAATACCCATGAAAGAAATCGAAGAAGACACAAAGAAATGGAAAAACACTCCATGCTCATGGATTAGAAGAACAAATATTGTGATAGATATTGGAACAGAATAGAGAACCCAGAAATGGACCCTCAACTCTATGGTCAACTAATCTTCGACAAAGCAGGAAAGAATGTCTAACGGAAAAAAGACAGTCTCTTCAACAAATGGTGGTGGGAAAATTGGACAGCCACATGCAGAAGAATGAAACTGGACTATTTCCTTATGCCACACATAAAAATAGAATAAAAATGGATGAAAGACTCAATATGAGATAGGAATCCATCAAAATCCTTGAGGAGAACACAGGAATCAACCTCTTTGACTTCAGCTGCAGCAACTTCTTCCTAGAAACATCACCAAAGGCAAGGGAAAGAAAGGGCACAAATAACCTATTGGGACTTCATCAAGACCAAAAGCTTTTGCACAGCAAACAGTTGACAAAACCAAAAGACAACCAACAGAATGAGAGAAGATGGTTGCAAATGACATATCAGATAAAGGGCTAGTATCCAAAATCTATAAAGAACTTACCTCTTTAAGAATTCAACACTTAAAAAAAAAAAAAAGAATTCAACACTTAAAGAACACATAATCCAATAAAGAAATGGACAGAAGAACACACATTTCTGCAGAGACATCCAAATGGCCAACAGACACATGAAAAAATACTCAACATCACTCGGCATCAGGAAAATACAAATGAAAATCACAATGAGATACCATCTCACACCAGTCAGAATGGCTAAAATTAACAGGTCAGGAAATGACAGACGTTGGCTGAGATGTGGAGAAAGGGGAACCCTCCTATACCATTGGTGGGAATACAAGCTGGTGTAGCCACTCTGGAAAATAGTATGGAGGTTCCTCAAAAAGTTGAAAATAGAGCTACCCTATGACCCAGCAATAGCACTACTGGATCTTTACCCCAAAGAAACAAATGTGATCCAAAAGAGCATGTGCACCCCAATGTTTATAGCAGCAATGTCCACAGCAGCCAAACTATGGACAGCCAAACTATAGCTAAACTATAGCTGTTCATCAGCAGATGAATGGATAAAGAAGATGTCGTATATATACATAATGGAATATTAGGCAGCCATCAAAAAATGAAATCTTGGGGTGCCTGGGTGGCTCAGTTGTTAAGCAGCTGCCTTCAACTCAGGTCATGATCCCGGAGTCCTGGGATTCGAGCCCCATATCAGGCTCCCTGCTTGGCGGGAAGCCTGCTTCTCCCTCTGCCACTCCCCCGTTTGTGTACTCTGTCTCTCTCTTGCTATCTCTCTCTTTTTTTAAATAAATAAATAAGATCTTAAACAACAAAAAAAAGAAATCTTGTCACTGCAATGACATGGATGGAACTAGAGGGTAGTATGCTAAGCAGAATAAGTCAATCAGAGAAAGACAATTATCATATGATCTCACTGATATGAGGAATTTGAGAAACAAGACAGGATCATAGGGGAAGGGAGGTAAAAATGAAACAAGACAAAACCAGAGAGGGAGATAAACCATAAGAGACTGTTAATCTCAGGAAACAAACTGAGGGTTGCTGGAGGGGAAAAGGGTAGAAGGGATAGTAGGGTGGCTGGTTGATGGATACTGGGAGGGTATATGCTCAGGTGAGGGCTGTGAATCGTGTAAAACTGATGAATCATAGACCTGTACCCCTGAAACAAATAATACATTATATGTTAATTTAAAAAAACAAGATAAGAAATTAAAAGAACAGAATAGTTAAAAAATCAACAATTTAACAAAAGTATCTAAAGCCTAATTCCATTTGAAAAATGTCTCACAGGGACGCCTGGGTGGCTCAGTTGGTTGGACGACTGCCTTCGGCTCAGGTCATGATCCCGGAGACCCGGGATCGAGTCCCGCATCGGGCTCCCAGCTCCACGGGAAGTCTGCTTCTCCCTCTGACCTTCTCCTCGCTCATGCTCTCTCACTGCCTCTCTCTCAAATAAATAAATTTTAAAAAATCTTAAGAAAAAAGAAAAATGTCTCACAGAATTCTAGCAAGTTTTTGTAAAACAGAGTCTCAAAAAAAAAAAACCTTTGGTCTTTTTTCACAGAATTGAACAAAAAAAATTCATCTACACTGTAAAAAAAAATTAGTAACTTAGATCCCAGGTCATGATCTCAGGGTCCCAATAACTAAATAATTCATTAACAATTCTGGAATGCTCACTGAGGTATCTAAGCCACAGGAAATTCAGATCTACAAATAAGTATCAGGATTTCATGGCAAACCAGTCCCTAAGCACTGTGGCTTAGTCTCTTTAATTCATTTTTCAAGATGGCTAAAATAAAAATGAAAACAAATTTTTACATTTAGATCAAGTAAATCATTTTAGCCTTTGTGTCATATCCAACAGATATGAACCATACAACTTAAAAATGCTGTCAAGTTGATGGTGATTAAAAACTACTCTTTAATGCTTAGTTTACCAATTCTTTCAAAACCCCTTTTCTTGAGAAATGAGAAACTGGAGAACAGAGCACAACCCTACAGACACTGCCACTCATCTACTTTTATATTTAATCATTTAATAAATAATGAGTTATGTAAAAATGCATATGAAAACTTGGCATGTTTTCTATTGAAGTCAATTTGTGGTTATCTAGAAGTATCATTCTAAAATATACAATAGAACACTTCAGAAACTGAGCTCCAAAACTTCATTTAATAATATAGCTCAAGAAAATAAGTCCAAGTGCAAGCTATGTTGTCTTCAAATTCAAAAGATATGGAATACACTTCACAATTTCCAAACAAAAAGTACTACTTTTCCATTATTGTTTCTTTATAGCTACAAACACAGCCAAAAACAGAACCTTCATTTAGTTGTGTAAGACATAACTACTTTTGGTCTGGATTAATATTCTAATTTTGTATTAATTTTATAATAACCTAGAAACTAGATACATTTAGAATAGCCAATTCTAGGTGTTATAATGACTTTCACAATACTACATGGATTTAGAGTATTAGGTTAACATGGTGTTTTATCAATAAATGAGATACAACAAACAGCTGTTTCATGACTCTCACTGCTCTCCTATTTTCCTAGTTGAGGGGTGCCTGGGTGGCTCAGTTGGTTAAGCTCTGCCTTTGGCTCAGGTCATAATCCCAGGATCTCAGGATCCAGCCCCACGTTAGACTTCCTGCGATGAGTGTGCTTCTCCCTCTCCCTTTGCCCCTCCCCCAACACACACAATCTCTCTGTTCACTCTTTCTCAAATAAATAAATAAAATCTTTAAAAAAAAAAAGTTTTATCCTTCACAAAACCCTCTCTGATTGCTCACCTCATTCTACTTCAGACTTTCAATAACTTTCTCCTCTGAAGTTCCACTATATCTTAATACTTCTATTATAGTGGTTACCACATACTATTTCATTGTTATGCTTTTCTCCCCTATTAGACAGAATGTTATCTCTCTGCAACACTACCTTCTAATATAGAACCTTAAACAGACACCTAGTAGTTGCTGAATGGACAAACTAATGCATGAATAGACCTTAGCTGCTTCATTAAAGAGGAAAGTAGGTGTCACAACATGTCACATAGGTAGACTAAGATTTAGACTCTTACCTGTCTGGAGTTGGTCAAATACAATTTTGCTCCCAGATTTAAAATCTGCAGTTTTACCAGATCATCTTCACTAGTGAAGCTTTTAGCCATCTTCCTCAAAACATCAGGGGCAATTTTAGGAACTCGTTCACAGTTTTCTCCAATTAGCCAAAGAATACTTGCTCTAGCCACAGGAACCTAACATGAGAAGCAGATTATATAGTTACAAATAAGATAATCACACTCACTCCTTGACAATAACATAGAAAAGATTCTAAATATAATAAAGGTTTTATATCCACTCACGTAATATGTATACCTAGGAAGTGTACTTTTAGTTATGGGTTTTCCTTAGTTTTCAAAAAATAAACACCCAGGAATTATCATCAAAACTGATTTCAGAGATAATGCCTTAGAAAACATTCACAGAGAAAAAACCATTTGTCTAGAATCTTGATTCTATCATAGATGTGCAAGTTCATGCACATTTGTTTATGCATTACTGGTGCTGCTTTTGTCCTACAACAGCAGAGGTTAAGAACAGTTGATCCTTGAACAATACAGTTTGAACTATAGTGTGTCTTTACTAAGGATTTTTTTTCAATAAATACAGCATAATACTGTAAACATATTTTCTCTTCTTTATGATTCATAATAACATTTTCTATTTTCTGGCTTATTGTAAGAACTCAAGTTTGTAATACATACACATACAAAGCATGTGTTAATCAACTGTTTATGTTATTGGTAAGGCTTCTAGTCAACAGTAGGCTATCAGCAGTTAAGTTTTGGGGGAGTCAAAGTTAAACCTGGATATTTCACTGTAGGGAAGAGGGTGTTAAAGCTGAAAATATTCACTATATAGCAATTTTAGAAAAGGTTTGCTGACTTCTGCTCTAGGGCACTGGTTAATAAACTTCAATGCCCATAAAAATCATCCAGAATTCTTACTAAAACTACAGGGTTTTGGTATCAGGTCCAGGCAGTAGCTCTGTTATGGGGCCCAGGAATTTACATTTTATGAAGCATCACAGATGATTTCTAAGACGGGAGGCCTGCAAACCATGTTTTGAGAATTCACTGGATAACAGAAAGAAAGAAATAGATTCATTAAAGACTATGATTTCAAATTAAAACTCTTACTATTTGCATCTACAGTACTGGGGATATATGAAACTGACAAAATCATCAAAGTATACTTATAAAATCGTGAATCCTGGTCTATTATTTGGTCATCAACAAAAGAAACAGGGATAAGATAAATCTGCCCGATACTGTATTTTGGCATTCTATTTTTTTAATAAAGTACATTTCAATATAATTTGTTTTTTTTTTAATTGCTTTGCTACAAATTGGAAACCATCCATCAGCACCATTAAGACCAACATTTTAGAGTATGCAAATTATTTTTATTACTATTTGTTTATTTGTATCCCCTCTTACTCCAAAAGAGATTTGAAGGGGTATGTAAATTAGTTTTTGTGAACATTTTCACCTACTATAGAAAATCTGCTTTTCATAATAAATGAAAAAGCCAATGACTATCATTAAGAGGTAGCATCACAAGAAGAGATAATAGTCTTTTTATGAAATCCTTTCCAATTCCTCAAATAAAGTCCTAATATTTTCACAGGTGTACAGGGCATAAGTGCTGAAGAAGAAAGGGAGAGTAGGGACCTTTGCACATCTAAAATTTTATCGCAATATCCACCACCTCAAATTCTTTCAAAACATCCACTTTATGAAATAGTATAAAATTACTAAGACATTCCTTTTTTTTTTTTAAGATTTTATTTATTTATTTAACAGACAGAGATCACAAGTAGGCAAAGAGGCAGGCAGAGAGAGAGGGAGGAGGAAGCAGGCTCCCTGCTGAGCAGAGAGCCCATGCAGGGCTCAATCCCAGGACCTTGGGATCATGACCCCAGCTGAAGGCAGAGGCTTTAACCCACTGAGCCACCCAGGCGCCCCCTACTCAGACATTCCTAATTTGGGTGTTACACCAGAAGCAAAATGAGGTCATCTGAAAACTTTAAAACCAAAGCATATATTTTCACATACTATGACAATAGCATTATCTATAAATTAATATTAGAATGAGCTTAGTAACAGAGAAGAAATCATCGTATTCATGTAAGAAGTTTAGTAAGTATAACTAATACATATAATAATAAATGCTATTATAAATCTATTCATGAAGTATGATAAAACTGATATCCTTACTGTATACTGATTGTGGAAAGAAAGAGGTTATTTCTAATTCCAAAGGTTACATTGCATTAAAACCTTATTCCCAATCTATTATTTTAAATTGGGCTAAAGAATAGTAATTGAGTGGTACATTAAATTTTCTAGTATGAAGCAATTCAAGTTGCCTGCCTTCGTGAAAGATACCTCTAAATAAGAATATTTGTACAACTTCAGATTTTGGTTATGCTAGATTTACGTTTCTTAAATATTTTATTATATACTACTGGTATAAAAATTAGAATTCTAGGACATATTCTAACCTACAATCCCACTTTAAGTAATTTTCTTCTGGTAACACAGTTATAATTCTTTTTTGCAATTAAGACAACAATTTAAAAAAGTTTTAAGAGATTGCTTAATTCCTACTTATTAATATACTAAGATTAAAATAACAATATTTAAACACTCTAAACATTCATAATGCATACATTTAAAATACAATTCTTTGGGAAAAATGAAAATCAATAAATTGTAATGCTCACAATGAAAAATCTCAAGACAGTGATGGTGGAGGGCAGAGTAATATTCAGAGGTTCTAGAACTGAGGTAATTAAACTTCCAAGTAAATATATTAAAAACTTCAGAAAACTTCTCCACAAGAAATAATATCAATATAAAATATATTTATACCAAATTCTTGGTGACAGCAATTTATTAAAAAGCTTAGGAAACTGACAAGCCCAATGTTTCTGTATGTTTGGCTGCAACCAGAATCCCAAGATTTTCAAATTCCAGCCCTACCTTTCTCTCCCAATTAAGTTACAGGACTCCCATTTGTACACCATTGATAATATGATTCATAGCATCACCACTTTCAAAGATTTAAAATCAGAAAATTAGTCACTTTTTGTTCTCCATGGTCTTTTCAATCACAGAATGAAGAGGACCACTGAACTAAAACCAAACCAAACCATACACATATACAAATTAATAATATACATATGCATAAGACATAATGCTTTTATTATGAACTTCTGCTTTCAATATTTTCAAAGACAAGTTGGATTGTAAATGACTTTGATCCTTTATTCTAAATGCCCTGATCAAGTGGTTCTAAGTGTACTTTTTTTTTTTTAATTTATTTATTTGTCAGAGAGAGAGAGCGAGCACAGGCAGACAGAGTGGCAGGCAGAGGCAGAGGGAGAAGCAGGCTCCCCGCCGAGCAAGGAGCCCGATGTGGGACTCGATCCCAGGACTCTGGGATCATGACCTGAGCCGAAGGCAGCTGCTTAACCAACTGAGCCACCCAGGCGTCCCCTAAGTGTACTTTTTAAACCATCTACAAGAAAGCAGTTTCCACTGTCATTTTAACCCATTAACTTACCTGCAAAAAATATGATTCCTAGCTGACCACAGCAGTTATAGAAAGATTTTACAGATCACTCTGTAAGCAGTTCAGTGTAAAAGCTATTGTATTTCAACATTAGCCACTGCACAATGCAGTAGTGTAAAATAAATCCTGCAACATCAATTTTATTTAAATTTGTCAAAGGCAAAATCACTAAACATCTAAACAAACTGCATAAAACTAACAAGTCAGATCCAATATGCATTAAAACTATAGCATGAATTAGGTTGGGGCAACAGGGTAAGGCTAGTTACCTTGTGAAATGGCAGGCATTCAAGGAGACACCAGGGCAAGGAGTACATAAAGTGCTATTTCAATACTACTTAGTCATCTTCACAAAATAACATTTTTTAATTACTCTCTTATGATATTAAGTCCTTATCTGTCCCATAAAACATTGTATGAAACTCTGATAGAGTAAACTTCATGTAGCATGCATTTTATTCTGGAAAAACTACTCTACAAGCAGTCTTTACTAGACATGAAGTTAGTCCAAAGGATAAATATTCACAATCAAAACATGTAAGTTGACTGTACTACCTATACAGATATAACTTATTCAATCTGAATTTTAAAAGCAAAATCTAAATTTTAGTTCTCATATTTTCAACTATGTCACTTAATAAATAACAAATGGAATCAAAATCTTGAAACAACAAAATCTAAGTTCCTTTTTTTAAAAAACTGCATAGCCAACATCTACTGAGTTCATGCATCTGGCACTGTTTTAAGATTTTACCTACCTTCTCAGTCTATTATATAACACAAAATCCTGAGAAAGTAGGCTCTACCATTATTCCCACTTGATATATGACGAAACTGGGGCACAAAGGGGTTAAGAAACATGCCCAGCATCTTACAGCTTGTCAGTGGTGGAAGTAAGACTAGAAGTCTAAGTCTGAATCCAGAGTTCACCATGGCTACTGGACAGAGACAAAATGAGTGTTTTATACTAGGAAAAATACCAGCCAGCAAGGCAGGAAGACCAGTTCTGGTCCTGGATCGATCTTGTAAATCATGGAGACAAATAACTTGACATCAGTAGGCCTCATTTACTCATTAATCAAATGAAGGATTACTCCTTTGGCCCAGTTCTTCTGCCATGATGTATAATGGCTCCTTTCTGGCCTTGTCTGCAGCTTTTCCAAGAGCCAGGCCTTTCAGGAGAGCTCTAGGCCATTCTCTTGACAATTCCTGCATGTGTGCATGTGGGGCATTTCCCCACCTCCTTAGATCTCTTGTTCTATGGATAAGATGTCCAGAATGGAAAGAGATCTGGCTATCATTTTTGTTACCCCTCCTGGAGGGTAGATGAGCCCAGGATTCTATCCTGATAAAGTGGCTTAAGCATTGAGAGAAAACAGGCTCAAAGTGTCCTCTTGTCCTTTGACATTGTCCAGATTGGCTCTTTCTAACCAGTACTGGTTTAAGATATTACCCCTGGATGTAGGGTGAAATACACAGAGATTCACGGAAAAAAGGTCTCCTTTGAGGCTCTCAGATTTACCTTTCCATTTCAGAATCAATCACTCACCCACATTTAAGAGTCATTAAGTGCTCGATTAGAATAATAAAGCCCTGTTTCCTGTTCCACATATCTGTTACTCTTTAAATAAACAGCTCTCTTGAATATTTGGAGGAAACAGATTCTAGGGATTCAGTCACTCCCCTTTCCTGACTTTGAAGCTGCTGTCAGTTATATTCCTCACCACCTTCTTCTGGCTTAACTTGTACTGCCAATCCCTAATCATTTTTAGGATCCTGCATTACAAACTATCTTGCATTGTTCTTCCTTGTCCCACTTTCAAACACTTCAACTTCTTCAGATACATTAAGTAAATAGTAACAACTCATCACCTTTTAATTCTCTAAAATTTCAAAATTTTGCTATAGAACTATATATAGTTTTCTTTTAACTAGTTGAATCTCCCTATGAATCACATGTCCAATTTGTTCACTTTTGCTTTCTCTCTTTGCCTTATCAAAATCAGGAGGAGTAGGGCACCTATGTCTGGGTGGCTCAGTCAGTTAAAGGTCCTAATCTTGATTTTGGCTCAGGTCATGATCTCAGAGTTGTGGGATCCAAGTCCCATGGTGGGCCCCACACTCAGCAGTGAGTCTGCTTCTCTCTCTCATCCTCTCCCTCTGGCCCTACCCCCACTTGCATGCTCATGCACTCTCTCTCAAATAAATAATCTTTAAAAAAAGAATCAGGAGGTGTTATCTACTTTATTGACTTTCCAAAGGAGATTTAAGAAGCATTTATCAATTTCAATGATCTTTTTTTTTGGTATCCTATTTTACAAAATCAACTTTGATCCCTTTTAGACTTTCATGTTTTATTTCACTGTTCTTTTTCAAATTTCTTTTTTTTTTAAGATTTTAAAAAAATTTATTTATTTGACAGGGATTGCAAGTAGGCAGAGAGGCAGGCAGAGAGAGAGGGGGGAAGCAGGCTCCCCGCTGAGCAGAGAGCCCGATGCGGGGCTCGATCCCATGACCCTGAGATCATGACCTGAGCCGAAGGCAGAGCCTCAATCCATTGAGCCACCCAGTTGCCCCTCTTTTTCAAATTTCTTTTTTTTTTTAATTTTATAAATTTATTTGTCAGAGAGAGGGGGAGAGAGAGCGAGAGAGCACAAGCAGACAGAGTGGCAGGCAGAGGCAGAGGGAGAAGCAGGCTCCCTGCCGAGCAAGGAGCCCGATGTGGGACTTGATCCCAGGACGCCGGGATCATGACCTGAGCCAAAGGCAGCTGCTTAACCAACTGAGCCACCCAGGCATCCCTCTTTTTCAAATTTCTTAAGACAAATACCAAATCCCTTTATTCCTGGTCTCTTTACGTTAAAAATGGTAGCAGTGAGACTACTTTAGCCATACCCCACACATTTAAAACAAAGTGCTTTCTTTTCCTGTATTTTATATAAAGCTTGTGTTTTTTTCTTTTAAACCTTCTTTCACCTAGAAGTATATTTCTTACTTCAAAATTTTTCTGGTACCCTTTCAGATTAATTCTAACTTTACTGCTTATGGTTAAAAACATAAAATCTTTAAGTTTTCTTTATGTCTAAGTACATTCTTGATTTTTTGTAAATGTTTCATGAATACACCCATAAAAGTGGGTATTATCTGTTCAAGAAATATAGAATTTTACCCACAGGACTGAATCAAATATGTATTCTATTTTTTAATTACTCTTTATGTGCATATCTTACTCAAAATCTGCTGGGTATATCAAAATATGAGAGAAGTATATTAAAGTCATCTACAAACTTCTCCTTGCATTTTTTTTCTTTTCCTTTTTCCCTTTCCTTTTTTTTTTTTTTTTTAAGATTTTATTTATCCATTTATTAGAGAGAGAGAGCGTGCGCACAAGCAGGGGGAGTGGCAGAGGGAGAGGAAGAGGCAGGCTCCCCACTGAGCAGGGAGCCTGATTGTGGGGCTTGATCCCAGGACCCTGGGATCATGACCTGAACTGATGGCAGATGCTTAACGGACTGAGCCACCTAGGAGCCCCTCTCCTTGCATTTCTAATGGATTTTTCCATTATATATTTATTTGGTTGCCATATTTTTATGTGCATATAGGCTTACGCCTCTCAGTTTCTTTGTAAATTGTCTTTTTTCATTATGTAATGTTCTTTTTTATCTTACTGCCTTTTTTAAAAAAAGATTTTGTTTATTTGTTTTGAGAGAGAGAGAGAGCAAGCACCAGCGGGGGGAAGGGCAAGCAGACTCCCTGATGAACAGAGAGCCCAATACAGGGTTTGATCCCAGGACTTCAGGATCATGATCTGAGCCGAAGGCAGACACCTGACTGAGCCACTAGGCACCCTTCCTTCTGCTTTTAATTGATTTTAAATCTCACTTTCTTGTTCATCTTCATTTAATATTTCTTTTCCTATCTTCTTTTTTCAATCTTTATCACTTTGATTAAGGTGTTATAATTATAAATGGCTAGCTTTTGTTTTTCACTCCAATTTGAAAGTCAGTCTTTTAATGAGAGAATTAAGTCCCTTCATATTTAGGGTAGGATATACTTGGATTTTTACCCTTCTACCTTACTTTACTATTTTTAAAAATTTATTATTTATTTTACAATTGTTTCCCTTTTTCCCCTTTGAATTTGAAATTCCTATCATACTTCCATATTCTACTAACCATTATCTTCTGACAAAAACAAAACAAAAAACAGGCTTGAGTTCATTCTGAGTTAATTTTTGTGGGTGGAGTTGCTCTAATTCTCCCAGCACCATCTGTTGAAGAGACTATCCTTTTCCCATAGGGTATTCATGAATATTAGTTTGTTGACCATAAATATCAGGGTTTAATTCCAGGCTCTCTATTCTGTTGCATTGGTCTTTATGTCTATTTTTGTGCCAACACCCTATTACTTTTATTACTATGGCTGTATAGTACGGTTCAAATCAGGGAGTGCAATACCTCCAGATTAGTTCTTTCTTTCTCTCGGGATTTTTTGTCTATTTGGTGTCTTTTGCAGTTCCACACAAATTTTAGGATTTTTTCTTCTATTTCTGTGAAAAACGTGTTTTGTGTTTTGATGGGGATTACATTAAATGGCTTTAAGTAGTATGGCCATTTTAACAATATTAATCCTTCTCATCCATGAATGTGGGTTGTCTTTACTTATACAGATCTTTCACTTTTTTTTTTTTTAAGATTTTATTTATTTATTTGACAGAGATTTATCTGCCAGAGGCAGGCAGAGAGAGAGAGAAGCAGGCTGCCTGCTGAGCAGAGAGCCCGATGCGGGCTCGATCCCAGAACTCTGGGATCATGACCTGAGCAGAAGGCAGAAGCTTAACCCACTGAGCCACCCAGGCACGCCAGATCTTTCACTTTCTTGTTGAAATTTATTCCTACTCATTTTATTGTTTTGATGCTATTATGAAGGGGATGGTTTTATTTTTCAGATGCTTCATTTCCTGTAAAGGAATGTAACTGATATCTCTATGTTTATTTTGTACCCTGCCTTGTAACTGAAATCACTGATTAATTCAAACAGTATTTTGACTAACTCTTGGGATTTGCTATATATAGGATTGTATCAGCTTATATCATATCCTTGTATTGCTCCTGATCTCAGGGGAAATGTTTTCTATTTTTTCCCAATGAGTATAATGTTAGCTGTAGGTATGTCATATACAGCCTTTACTATGTTGAGATACATTCCTTCTACAACCAATCCATTAACGGTTTTTATCATGAAAGGATGTTATATTTTGCCAAATGCTTTTTCCGGACTCTATTCAGATAATCATGTGATTTTTGTCTTTCAGCTTATTAAAGTGATGTATTGAATTTATTGATTTGTATACAGTGAACCATCTTTACGTGCTAAGGATAAATCCGATTTGGTCATGGTGTATAATCCTTTTAAAGTGTTCCTGAATTCAGTTTGCTAATATTCTGCTGAAATTTTTTCCATCTATATTCATCAGGGATACTGGTCTACAGCTTTCTTCTCTTGTGGTATCCTATTTGCTTTTGGTATCAAAGTAATACTGGCCTTGCAGAATAGGTCTGGAAGTGTTCCCTCCTGCTCATTATTTTGGAAGAGTTTGAGGATTAGTGTTAATTCTTTCTTTAAATGTTTGGTAGAATTCTACTTTTGGTAGGTTGTGTGTTTCTAAAAATGGTACCCATTTCTTCTAGATTATGTAATTTGTTGGCATATACTTGTTTATAGTAGTCTCTGATAATTCTATATATTTTTGTAGTATCAGTTTTAATGTCTCCTCTTTCATTTCTAATTTTATCTATTTATTTTTTCTTTCCCTTAGTCTAGCTAAAGGTTTGTCAGTTTTGCTTATCTTTTCAAGGAACCAGCTCTTAGTTTTATTGATCCTTTCTGTTATTTTTCTGGTCTCTATTTCATTTATTTCTACTGTGATACCTCTTATTTTCCTTCTTCTGCTGGGCTTTGGGTTTTAATTAAATGTAGTTCTTTGAGATATAAAGTTAGGTTGTTTTTTGAGATCTTTCTAATTTCTTAATACGTGTGTTTATTGCTATAAATATTTCTCTCAAAACTGATTTTGCTGCATACCATAATATTTGATATGTTGTGTTTTCATTTTCACTTATTTCAAGATAATTATTTTTTCTTTTAATTTCCTCTTTGACTCAATGGTTGTTTAGAAGAGTGTTGTTTAGGGACTCCTGGGTGGCTCAAGTTGGTTAAGTGGCTGCCTTCGGCTCAGGTCATGATCCCAGCGTCACGGGATCGAGTCCCACATCGGGCTCCTTGCTCAGCAGGGAGCCTGCTTCTCCCTCTGCCTCTGCCTGCCACTCTGTCTGCCTGTGCTCACTCTCTCTCTCTCCCTCTCTGACAAATAAATAAATTAAAAAAAAAAAAAGAAGAAGAAGAGTGTTGTTTAGCTTCCACATACTTGTACACTTTTTTGCTTTCTTTCCTCTTATTGTTGATTTCCAGCTTCATACCATTATGGTCAGAAAAGAAAGTTGGTATGGTTTTAAGCTTCCTAAATTTGCTAATATCAAATCTACTCTCTAATCCCTATACCTCTCATACAGAGTTTCTGAGAGGTCCTGGCTTTGATAATTAGAATTGATAATGAGAATAGATACAAAGACAAAGAACACTCTGGTGAGAGATTTGGTGGGGGCTCAGATGCTAAAAGACTCCTGTGAGTGTTATTCTTAGCTTTAAGATACACATATAACTGTCCTATGAGCTTTACTAAGACCTTGAGGGAAAGAAAATTTTGCTACCAGAGATATTAAATATTGATCCTGATGCAGCTTCCAAAACCTGCCTTAAACCACACAAATACAATCCCTCTGAACAGACTCAGAGTATACATTACCCCATCTTCAAAGATGAAAATAATGTATTTCCCCCTAAACTACAACCCTATCACTTATAGAACATTGGTTTTAAACTTTAACCAACAATGAAAAAAAAAACAACAACTTTAACTGAAGGGACAGACATAGTGAAGGGCAAACACAATGGAAAAGAGTTTGAAGAAAAACCAGAAAGAAGCCATGGAGAATGTTTCAAAAGGGAAGAAGCTGTATGTGAAGTCAAATGCTAACAAAAGATCATTAAAGACACTGACAGCGAATTATCCACTGGGTATAATAAGAAGATAGTCAATGACCCTGGAAAAGTCAGTGTTAGTGGAATCAGGGGAGTCAAAATCAGACTGAGACAGATTGAGGAACTCTGAAAAGAGGAAATAAAATTAGAAAAAGGGAATGAAATAGGACCTAAAAGCAGACACTTACATAATACCACTATGTGCCAGGAAATATTCTTAAGAGCATGACACATATTAACTAATGTAATATGTACAAAATATCAGGTTTTGTTTTCGTTTACTATCACCATTTTAAGATGGGAAAAGTATGGAGATTTTAACATAAAAGCACAGAGTGGGTAAGCAGTGGAACAAAGTTAATATTTATTTTTTAATTTAATTTTTTAAACCCAATTTCCGATTTATAGAAAAGCTGGAAGAATAAAAAGAACTTCTGAATACCCTTCACCCAGATTCCTCAAATGTCATCACTTTACTCTCTATTTGCTTTAGTTTTCTATATATACATAGATATTTTGTTTCCTAAGTTGAAAGAAGCTGTGGATTTATCCTTAAACATCAAAATACATCATTGCAAATTTTGTAATAAAAGGAATGCTCTTACATTGCTACAGTAAAATGATTTAAAAATTAGGAATTTAAATACTGAACCAATACTACTACCTAATCTACGGATTTTATTGAGATTTGGCCGACTATCCCTACCGAATCTTCCCAAATTCTTTACAGAAAAAGAAAATAAAAAAATATGTGTTGCATAGAGTTGTGATATCATTTTAAACTCTCTTAATGGGAAAAAGTTCCTGAGTTTTTCTTAACATTCCATAATAGGCATTTTTAAGGAGTATAGCCAGCCAGTTATTTTGTAGTATACTCCCATGTGCCATGTGGGTTTGTCTCGTATTTCTTTTTTTTTTTTTTTTTTAAATTTTATTTTTTTCAGTGTTCCAGCATTCATTGTTTATGCACCACACCCAGTGCTCCATGCAATACGTGCCCTCCATAATACCCACCCACACCCATCCAACCCCCTACATCCCCCCTCCAAAACCCTCAGTTTGTTTCTCAGAGTCCATTGTCTCATGTTTCTTCTTGATTATATTCAAGTCATTCACTTTGGCAAGAATTCAACAGATCCGATGTTAAGCTCTATTCACTATATCATATCAGGTGGTGTTTAATCCCATTGCTGGCAATGTAAACCATGTTCATTTGGTTCAGGTAACACCTGCCAGGTTTCTCCACGTAAAAGTTAATAGTCTTTAATTTACGTTTTATAATTAAGTATCGTATGAGAATATACTTTGAAACTGTACAAATATCCTCTGACTACCTAAACTTTTACCCCCTACTTTTTATCATTTGTTAATGAGTCATACCTCAGTCTATTATTATTTTGATGGCTTGCAAATAGTGATAGTCTAATTCCATCATTCCTCCAACATTTATTTGTTTTGTACTGTAAGAAAGAGCTTCCCCTTCTTTTTTTAAAAAATATTTTTTTATTTATTTGACAGACAGAGATCACAAATAGGCAGAGAGGCAGGCAGAGAGAGAGGGGGAAGCAGGTTCTCTGCTGAGCAGAGAGCCTGATGTGGGGCTCGATCCCAGGACCCTGAGACCATGACCTGAGCCGAAGGCAGAGGCTTAACCCACTGAGCCACCCAGGCGCCCTTCCCCTTCTCCCTTAATCAATCATTCATTCATTTATTCATTCATCCCAGTGTGGTCTCAACAGAGTCTTACCCTATTCAATAGGCCATAATCCTTTTACTATAATTTATTTTGTTTTCCAAATTGGCCAGTGGGAGCCCCTTCAAGCTGGCTTTTGTGCCTTTCTGACACATCTCTATCATTCTGTGAGCATTTCCTTGCCTTTTTTGCCCAACAAGATGTTCCCAGATCATCTTGTTCTTTCCTTGCCCTAGTTCTAAAATTAGCCATTTCTCTAAGCAGCCCTGTCCTTCAAGGGGTGAATGAAATTTAAAAACCAAGGTCTACCAAAAAAGGAATGCAGTACTACATTCTAGAACATGCACAAACTTTGAAAACATGCTAAGTTAAAGAAGCTAGACACAAAAGGCCATTTGACATATGATTCCAGTTATATGAAATGTCCAAAATAAGCAAATCCATAGAGACAAAGTAGATTAGTTAGCTGACAAGGGCTGGACTAAAGGGAGAATCAGTTTGAGCCATGGGATTCTTTTATTGGAATGATGAAAACATACTGGAATTACATAGTAGTGATGGTTGCACAACCTTATGAATACACCAAAAACTGCTAAATTATATGAGTGCATTTTATGGTATAAAATTATATCTCAGTTAAAAAAAAAAACAAAAAAACAAGATCTAGGCACTAGGTGTGCTCATTTGTATTGAGGCATTATTGCATGCAGGCCCTCTCAAAAAAACAGATGACTGTATACTCAATACATGCATTCATATGTGTATACATACATAAATGTGTGTGGACACACACACATTTACACACTCACACGCATCTACAATTTATAAAGTCATGAAGTTTATACTGATATCTCCATTTCCAATCTAACAATGCAGCATTTATTGCATCTTTCTCCTTTTCCAGATTTGTAATTCCCTTCCACAACACTGTAAAATCTCAGAACCAGGATTTGAATCCAGATAGTTAAGCTCTCTTAGCCACTACATCTTAAGATGTCCATTTATCTTAACAACACTATAACTTATTGACTAAAATCCAGTTAAATTTAGAAAGATCGCTTAATTGGTACTCACAGTTATACTGTCCAAGAGTTTAGCCATATGTTTAATAATTTCACCATGTTGTGCAGGTTGCATTTGCAGTAATTTCTTAATAACAACTACACTTTCAGCAACAACTATTTCTGAAAAAGAGAGATTATTCACATTAAATATGTATAATACAATTCAAATACAATATTCCTGGTAAAATATGAATTTAAGTTAGCAAAATAGTCTACATGTCTCAAATGACTAGGTGAAAACATAACCACGAGTAAATTTCCAAACTTTGGGGGTGAATACTGTCTTAAGCAGAGGAATATACTTTAATTTCTAACTTCTGTTGTTGCCTCCTAACTTCTGATATCCCCTTCCAATACCTCTTTGAGTCAGAAAAGCAATGTGAGGTTAGATTTTGCTGCTCACCATAATATTCAAGTGTCTTTGGCTTTCAACTATATCTTTCAAATACTTGATTTCTACCATAGAGGGGTAATCAAATAGCCACCATGTAAGTTATTTGGTTCCTATCAACTACATAGTGGGAATCAAACACCTACAATCTAACTTTTTTTCCAATTCTAAAGAAAACAGCAAACTAAAAACAAAAAAATTCCTTAAGGGATATGTCCAGAAAAGTGCGTATTGAAGATCATTAATGGTAAGAAGGGTGTTACTATAGAAATAGCACTGACTTCAGAGCCAGAAAGAGTGGGCTTATGTGCTGGATTGTTTCCATTTGTCCAGTGAATCCACTCTCTGTCTTTCCTGACCCACTCTTTGTCCTTAGAGGCTGACCTCTGCAGACTGCATCAACCAGACTCCCTTGTCCCTGGCTTCCAGCTATGTTTAGCTGATAGGACACACCAGCAGGAGATCAAGGGGGCAGAAGGAGAGAATTTTTGCTATCATGGACCTCTACTACCAGGTCTCCCTGGCAATGTGTACATTCCTCTACTGATAGTTTCAGTTCTTCTGAATGGCTCTCGCCTGCTGAACTGCTCACACTCCTCACACCCCTTTCCTTCAGCTCTAGATATGATAAAGGGGCTTCCCACGGTCAATAACCTGTTGGTCTTAGGACGTTATAGCATACCTTCTTGGTTTCTCTTAATCCTGCCCACATCTTATAAATAGTTCCTCAGGGGCACCTGGGTGGCTCAGTGGGTTAAGCCTCTGCCTTCAGATCAGGTCATGATCTCAGAGTCCTGGGATCGGGCTCTGCTCAGCGGGGAGGCCGATTCCCCCTCTCTGCCTGCCGCCTCTCTGCCTACTTGTGATCTCTCTCTCTGCCAAATAAAATCTTTGGAAAAACAAATAAATAAATAAATAAATAGTTCCTTCATTAAATTCTCTTCAATCATACCTTTTAAGTATGCCATCTGTTTCTTGCCAGAGCAAGAAATGTATTTCTTATTATCTATATAATATATAACATTAACTAATATAACTAATATATATATTAATATACCTATAACTAATATAATAATATTATTATTATTAACTAATATAATAATTGGTCCTGGGAGTGACTCCAAGGAAGCAGTTCCTGAAACTGGCATTCTGAGATTGAGTTATCACACTGAAGGGGCTAATTACTAGTCCAGAGTTACATTTTTGGTGGCACCAGCAGATAACTGTAACCCAATTAGATTACAATTAAGAGAACTTATGGAATGATTCTTATATAAACAAACACTAATGCTACTGAAGCCAAATAAATAAGTCTACAATGCCTTAACTTATTATTTTGACATTTTTTATTAATAGGGCTTCATGGACATTAGAAATTCCCCTGGCGTACACTACAAAGGTGCATTTTAATATTATACTAGAAATATCATGATTTGTGTTGTTATTCTTTTCTCTGAAAAAAAATGTATATTTTTTAAAAAGATTTTATTTGTTTGACAGAGAGAGACACAGCAATAAAGGGAACACAAGCAGGGGGAGCGGGAGAAGGAGAAGCAGGCTTTCTGCCAAGCAGGGAGCCCAATATGGGGCTTGATCCCAGGACCTGGGGATCATGACCTGAGCTGAAGGCAGACAGATGCTCAACGATGAAGCCACCCAGGCACCCCTAAAATGTATTTTCTTATCTAGCTCTAAGAATACAAGTAAAATTTTTTATTATTTTAATCATTATTAAACATAGGTATTTCAAATTACATAGCTCTTTCTCCAATAGAATGATAAATTGATGGTTATACAATGCTTTAGTTTATGATATGATAAAATATTTCTTTCTCTTCTATAGTAACATATGATAGGTACCTTATTTTCATTATTTTAAAGATAAAGAAAGACAAATGCCCTAGAACTATATGACTTTATCCAGAATTCAGAAGGTACCATTTCATCTCTAAATTCTAAGTTAGGAGGTACAGCTACTATACAAAGACCACCGTTTTGAGCTTTGATGAAAACAAAGATTAAGATCCCGACTTTGTCAAACTTATACTCTAGGTAAGAAAAATTAAAAGTAATTACTATGCAAAGTAAAATATGGTAAATGTGGCTTTAAGAATCCACAGTATAAATTTTTTTTATTTTTAAAATGTATTATTACAAAACTAAACAAAGAAAAAATATTGTATAATTTTAATTATACACACGGAGAGGCAGGATTGGCTATAGCTGAAAAATATATTTGGTATCATTTATCCTTTGATGCTGTATTACTTTCCAATTGTTATAAATCACCACAAACTTAGTGGCTTAACACAATACAAATTCAGGGTCTTAACAGTTCTAGAGTTAGAATTTAACAGTTTAGACCTTAAGGGGCTAAAAGCAAGATGTCAATAGGACTACCTCTCTATGGAGGTTCTAGGAGAAAATCTATTCTTTGCCTTTTCTAACTTCTACAGGTAGTTCACATTCCTTGGCTCAAGATCCTGATCTAGCAATGATATCGCTTCAATCTCTGCTTCTGACATCTGACTTTCTTGACCTCCTCCTTTTCTTAAAAGGACCCTTTTGATCTCCATCTCAAGAATCTTAATCACATCTGCAAAATCCCTTCTGCCCTGGAAGGTAGCATATTCACAGGTTCTGGGCATAATAACCTGGACATCTTCAGCAGGGGTCTTTATTCGCCCACCCCATGAGCCCTCTCACCCCTTCACGTAATTCCACCCTACTTTTCTTTTACTCTATCTCCTGTTTTTCAAAGACCACAGGACTGTAGTGCTGTTCTACCAGAAGCACAAAATGATCCTGTGTTCTGGACCTTTCCTAGCTTCCTTTTTGTTCTTAACAAGACTTAAGGGTCCTTACTGTAAGAAATAGAGCCTACTATTTTTTTTAAGATTTTATTTATTTATTTATCAGAGAGAGAGAGAGAGAGAGAGAGAGAGAGGCAGAGAGGCTGGCAGAGACAGAGAGAGAAACAGGCTCCCCACTGAGCCAGGAGCCTGATGCGGGACTCGATCCCATGACCCTGGGATCATGACCTGAGCTGAAGGCAATGGCTTAACCAACTGAGCCACCCAGGCACCCCCTATTTTTTTTTTTTAATTTAACTTCACTTTGATAAGAACACTTAAAATGAGATCTACCCTCTTACGAAACTTTGTCTACATTATTGTTGATTATGGGTACAATGTTGTACAGCAGATCTCTAGAGCTTATTCAGCTTACTTAATTGAAACATTATGTTTGCTGTTTAGTAATTCCCTATTTCCCTTTTCCCCCACCCCTGGCTACTGTCATTCCACTCTCTGATTCTATGAATTTGACTATTTATTTCACACAAGTGGAATCATTCAGTATTTGGCTTTTTGTGGCAGGTTTATTTCACTTAGCCTATGCCTTCAAGGTTACTACAGTGTACTATTACCATCATTTTGCAAATGAAGAATCTGAAGCAAGGGAGATTGAGTAATTTATTCAAGATAACATTAACATTCAAACATAGGTAGTCTAGTTCTACATGCAAGCAGACAGCCCCCAACAGAGTAAGTGGTCAATACACAGAAAAACTATAATACACTTGTTTTATATTACTGTCTCACTTCATTAGACTGTTAACTCTGTAAAGGCAGGAACCTTTTATAGGCTGAATGAATAGCTTATTCACTTACTAAATACCCCAACTATATTCAAGTTCTCAATAAACGTTTACTGAATTATATAAAACTCAATGAAATAAAAAACAATCCTCTGCCCCAATCCTTTTAGTTTATAGTAGATGGTAAGTTTATTCAGCCAAATGAAAAATACAGATTTCTCATAAAGATCCTTGAGAAATTTGTCTTATTAATCTCAGATAGTGATACTGAATTGTCTTAGGCAAGCTTCAAGTCTGCCTTGAAAAGTCCTCTCCGTGTCAAGAAGGGAGAAGTCAGTAACATTAAAAACAAAACAAAACATGGGGCACCTGGGTGACTAAGTGGGTTAAAGCCTCTGCCTTCAGCTCAGGTCATGGTCTCAGGGTCCTGGGATTCAGCCCCCCATGGAGCTCTCCTGCTCTGCGGGGAGCCTGCTTCCTCCTATCTCCCTACCTCTCTCCCTGCCTGCCTCTCTGACTACTTGTAATCTCTGTCTATCAAATAAATAAATAAAATCTTTAAAACAAAACAAAACAAAACAAAAAAAACCTACAGGTCTAAAAACAATGTGTTAAATATATGTAAAAAAACCAATGGAGCCCAAAGGCTGCCCCTAAGGGTTTAAGATACATTATCTGAACAGATGAGCAGATATTTGTATTAACATAAAATCAAGAATCACAGATCTTAGAGCTTCAAAAGATCCTAGAGATTTTAAAGAAACTGAGGCCTTATTCTAGATACCTATTCCTAAGAGCAGATCTTTTAATAGAAGAAAGGAGTTCTGTCGTCAGGATTGGCCATTTTTAAGTTAAAAATATTATTACTTTCCTTAATGCTACTAATTTTAAGTATTCTCCTTATTTGTTTTACTAATTTTAATGAGGTTTCCAAACTACAAAAGTGTACTCATATGAAAAAGAATTAAAGAATCAGAAACTATAGGCTAATGATGATTATATAACCAAAATCTGAACAATTAAAGTTTCTAAATATTAAACTACAGAGAAAAAAAGCCATTGTTATAATGATGGTTTTGATTTATCAAAAACAAAAGCCTAAACATCAAAATATCAGAGTTTAAATAAGTAAATTCTCCTACTTTTAAGAGTGAATATAGATTATTTTAATCTCCCATCACATAATTACAAAACATTCTATTCTTTCCTTCAAAGTGCTACTGGGGTAGAATATTCGTCTTTTAAATGAAAGTCAGTAAAAGGCATTTTTCAAGAAATTAATATATCACAAAACTGAAGTAGAGATCATTGCTTTAAAATCTACAACAATTTCACATGAGAAAAAAAGGTCAAAAACTAAAATTCAGAAACCTTGAATATATTTTGTACTTAAAAGAACTAATGAGTATTCTAACTTATAGTGCTTTTTGTATGCAACTGAATTTTAAAAGAAAAATTACCCTGGTAAATCTTGGTTCATAATCTTCAATGTTCTGGAAATATTTTCCCAAGAAATGTATCATAAATAATAGAATAGAAGATCATTATTAAGATACAGGTAATAAAACAAGTTTTTCAACTCATATTTAAAAGTATAACACAGAAATAGAGACAAAAAGAATGAAAAGTAGAAATAAGTAAAATGAATGACATTTAGCATCCTAATCTCCTCTAGTTACTTTCTATAGTCAAAAAAACCACACACTTTCCTTGATAATTTTTGTTGCCTCTTAGTTTTAATATTACATGTAGAAAAATGTACATCATATTATCTTGAATTTACAGGATTAAAGTTTATAATTTTATGTTCACAATAAAAAAATCACTCTTAATTGGGCTAAATTTTGTGAGTTTTCTCATTAAAAGTAGTGATCACAATAGTATAATTTTCTAAAGAGATTTACATGTGGGATTTGATAATTAGGGATAAGAGTTATTTAGTGAAAACACAATAATATAAATAAAAATTAAATATAATCAATTTTCTTACATTTCAACTTATGCTTCCTATGTCCTATATGCCTATGTCTAAATATGACATATTTATAGAATTCCACAAATCATTTCAATGATTTTACACAGAAAATTGAGCTTTTCCTAAAAAGAATCTGTTTTAATCAAATATACAATTATAATAAAAATCCTCCACATAGGAGCACCTGGGTGGCTCAGTGGGTTAAAGCCTCTGCTTTCGGCTCAGGTCATGATCCCAGGGTCCTGGGATCCAGCCCCGCATCGGGCTCTCTGCTCCGTGGAGAGCCTGTTTCCTCCTCTTTCTCCCTACCTGCCTCTCTTGCCTACTTGTAATCTCTGTCTGTCAAATAAATAATAAATAAAATCTTAAAAAAAAAAAAATCCTCCACATAAATTATTATAAAGGGGAAAGGGACTAATACTGATCTTTCTCCAAATGGCTTTATTTATTCTAAAGTCATACCACAGAAATAACAGACATTTTACCACAGAACAGTATGAAATCTAGATTATGCATTTTATTGGTTACCACCTATCAAGTTTTACAAAATGTTTACATGTCGTTTGGCTTAAAAACACAAAGCTGTTGCAAACTGATGACTTTTAAATTGAATTTAATATTGAATATAAAATTATTAGCTGAATTTCTGAAAAACAAAACAAAACAAAACAAAACACAACTCTGAAGGTACACAATAAACATACTTTTTTGATCTAGCCACTTCTCCACGTTATAGTCATTTGCCTGCTTTTAGCACCCTCTGCAGGTGAACCAATATTATACATGACTTATGTGTCATTACAAGCCGTAAAATATAACCTTTGTGAAAAAGGCATAATGAAGGTGATTAACCTGTGAAGAAATAAAATAAACAAACTACAGTTTCTTAGCTCTATTTAGGAAAAACAAATACTGTTTGCAAGTTTATTATCTAATTTACTAAGACACCACAAACGTGTGTGTGTGTGTGTGTGTGTGTCTTTCTATTTCGAGGATAAATGGCTACTCTCACCATGATCATGCTACTGACATACAGGAAACACCAAAATGAAATGTTAAAAAATGTTAGTATTTGAAGATCATGCCAAGAGTACTCAAACGATAAATTACTTGAAAATAAAATTATCAACTTACCATCTCTGTTGGACAATAGACATACCAGGCCATTGAGGCATGTATCAGTGACTTCTGAGATGTTGGTTGCACATCTGCCTATGGTTTGAATAGTGGCTGCTGCAAACTGTTTATCCTGACTTTTCACATAGGTCTAAAAAATAGCATTTTAATTAGTTTATACTTGGTACCATCAAGTGAACAAAAAGATATACTGAACTTTGTCAAAAACACAAGTTTTATAATCTATAATATTCTCATTTATATGCACAACAGGGCCAACTGATGACTTAGCTTAATTTAATTTTGTTTTTTTACTTAAAGAATGTGCCTATAGAAGAGGCACATTTTCAAGCCAGGTTCATTCACCTGTGGCCACAGAGGCTTGTGACTCCAAAACAGATAGTGGGGAGCAGTCACCCAAAGACAGCAATTAGTTTAAGTGCAAGGTTGAAAGAGATGATGAGTACTCTCTCTTTGGAGGTTTCAGTTCATTTAACCAGCAGCATCTGTGAATCTATGAAAAAAAGGGTTGCTTTTTTCAGAGACACTAAATCTAAAGTTGGGAGAAGAGGAGGAAAAGGACAAATAAATGACAAACATTTTCAAATGTTATCTGAATGGCAGTAAAACTATAATAGCTACAATGAGCAGTATTGCAATAAAGACTTTAAAAATAGTCTGTAACAGAATTCCCTACTTTTGAAATAGATTTTCTTTAAAAGAATGTCTTAAACTATGCTGTAAACTATGTATTTATATAAACTTAAAAAGAAATGACTGATTTAACAATAGCAAGTTAAAAGAGCTTTATAAAATTTAATATAGCCCTAAAGAATTTCACTTTGATTATGTTTCCTAATTTAAAAACTCAGCTTTTATTATTTACAGAAATAAATATGCTTTAAATATGCATTCTTATATTTATATATTATAGTATGTGTAAATGAAATTTAAAATTCTGTTTTCAACTGAATTTTTAAAAATTTATTTATTTTTGAGTAAGCTTTACTCACAATGTGGGGCTTGAACTCATGACCCTGAAATCAAGTGTCACATGCTCTACTGACTGAGCCAGCCAGGCATCCCTCAACTGACATTTTTTGTTTGTTTGTTTGTTTGTTTGTTTTATAAAAATATTTATTCATTTATTTATTTGACAGACAGAGATCACAAGTAGGCAGAGAAGCAGGCAGAGAGAGAGGAGGAAGCAGGCTCCCTGCTGAGCAGAGAGCCCGATGCAATGCGGGGCTTGATCCCAGGACCCTGAGATCATGACCTGAGTCAAAGGCAGAGGCTTTAACCCACTGAGCCACCCAGGCGCCCCTCAACTGACATTTTTTAAAAAAGATTCCCAACTTCAAATGAGGTGTACATAATGTATAATTAACACTATGGTTATTTAACATACCAAAAAGGATATATATTTAAATGGTGTCAAAATGACAAATAAAAAAATCTAAGAATATCTAAAGCCATACAGATTTTCTGAGAACAGCACAAAGAACAAGATTAAATACTGAAGAGATAAATTACACAAATTCTCTTAGTTCCATGTAGGAAAGATCAATCGTATTTTAACAGCTTCCCAGTTGATGACCTAATTTCCTCAATTACAAAAAATATCTTTTAAAAATTGTCTATTTTATTCAAAAAGTAACATAACCTATAATCCACACAAATGAGGTACAAATATTGACAGTGATAAAAGTAGATACATAAAAAGTATATCAGAAAGTCTAACTAAACAATGGCCTTATTAAAAATGCTGATCTTAATTGAAATGGCCAGATTACCAATATTTTGAGATAGGTTCAATGTGTCACCTCTGTATAACTAAACAATGCCGTAAAACTGCCTGAGATTCACTGCCTACATCCCCAGTAAACTTGACTTAAGCAGGAAGCTGATAGCAAAAGGACAGCCCAACTGATTACTTACAATAAGAAAAAGGACAAACAAAAACACTGAGACAAAAATTAAAAACTTAAAAATATATATATAAAA
The DNA here is from genome assembly GCA_004024625.1 of Mellivora capensis. NCBI lineage: Eukaryota > Metazoa > Chordata > Mammalia > Carnivora > Mustelidae > Mellivora > Mellivora capensis. The sequence continues at coordinate 29,673 of PISX010018345.1, forward strand.
GCAAATTTATAAAAATGAAGTAAAAATCAAATCTAACCAATGTTCTACAGCTATGGATTACTGGATAAAAACTTGAGATACTATATTTTCTGGCATACACAAATGTAAGATGAATAGATACCCAAAACATCCTAATTTTTAAAAATTATTTATTTATTTTGGGAGGACGGGGCAGAGAGAGAAGAGAGAGAATCTCAAGCAGGTTCTACACCCAGTGTGGAGCCCAAAATGGGGCTCCACGTCACAAGCTTGAAATCATGACCTTAGCCAAAATCAAGAGTTGGATGCTTAACCAACTTAGCCAGCCAGGCATCCCCAAACATCCTAATTTTACAAGAAATTCTTCTAGAAAAATAAATACCATGGAAGTACAGAAATTCAGTTATAAAATTATAAACTATGGACATGCTATAATATTCTACTACTCCTGTTAAAGTATAAGATCATACAATTTAAAAAATCCAGTATCTATTTGGCTAAAAGGAAATTTAATATAGTTATACAGGAGGATTACAGCAACAAAATAAATGAAATCAATAAAAGTTGGGAGTTAACAAAAACTGTGATTTGCGAATAGCATGTGGTACATTTTCACTAAGAAAACTGTTGATGAGGTACAAAATTCAGAATACTGATAGTAGATTTTCTGTTGCTATCCTGTACCACTAAGTCTCCAGAGCTGACCCCTCCATCTTAAAGTGCATATATCCATGAGATAATTTTTGAATAATATTTTTTAAGGGTGTTTGGCGGGGAGGCACCACATCCATATGCATTAATGGTTTTAAAAAGTACAACAAAACAAAACAATGACAAAAACATAGTAACAGGAGCAATTTTAGCCCCAAAATACATAATGCTAAGAGGACACTATCTGAAGAGTGATAGGACAATTAAACAGGACAACTAGGTAAAAAGTGAAGCCACTTTCATGAATGAAGAGTATGGAATGGACTAGTGATGATGACAGCAGAGACATGGAATCCTTACCAGTAATATAATGTAATTTAAAACAACAACAACAAACAGTCATAAACCAGTCTTTCAAATGCTGTGAAAACATAAAAGGGACTATTATTTCATTTCCCTTAAATTTAAAATTTGTAGCTAATGTTGATTCATGAAAATATACAAATTTCATAGTTCTCAATCTTGTCCCAAATCACTGTTTTATTTAACACAATTACCTATTTGTATATTGAGAAAGATATATATTTGACTGTAAACTAAACAAATGTTTTAGAAGTTATTTTATAATCAGCAGTGTATACAAACCTGAAATTCTCGGAGAAGAGTTGATATGTTGGCTTCATTTGCCAAGTTTGTCAAAATTTCAAGCTATAGTAGAAAAAAGAAAGAGTAACATTGTAAAGCACAAAGAAAAAGGATTAATTTAATAAAGATAAGGCATTGAATAGAATGGTAATTTTTGTTTTTAAAAAGTCACACTGTTAAAAATGTTGTGAGGCATTATACCTTTCTGGTGAATTTTGTCTTCCTACCTCTCCAAGTAGAGAACAAGTAATTACATAATTTTCAAAAACAATTAGGAAAAAGAGAATCCTCCATCTTCCCTGTTTGTCCCAACTTTATAATTTATATCTAATTAACCTAAACAATTTAAGGTAGTTTGTTCCTTTTTTCCCCTTTATTAATAAAGTTAATAAAGTTAGACAACTTGCTGTCCATGTACTACCTCTGTTTTCCAGATACCAATTAATTCTTAGATTTGTTCTCATTTATCCTACCATCCCAAATACATGGACATTTTAATTCTCTCTTCTTGATTCATAGTTATAAGAAGATGTAATTACAAGTCTATCTCCAGGGCGCCTGGGTGGCTCAGTTGGTTGAACGACTGCCTTCAGCTCAGGTCATGATCCCAGACTTCCAGGATCGAGTCCCGCATCGGACTCCCAGCTCCTTGGGGAGTCTGCTTCTCTCTCTGACCTTCTCCTCTCTCATGCTCTCTTTCACTCATTCTCTCTCAAGTAAATAAATAAAGTCTTTTAAAAAAAATTAAAAAAATAAAAAATGTCTATCTCCAATAGGCTCACTAAAAAAGTTTCAGTTCTTCCTCATAAAAAATATTCAAGCTATCTGAAGGAAAGCATGAAAAAGGAAAAAAGGGGGACACCTGGGTGCTCAGTGGCTTAAAGCCTCTGCTTTCGGCTCGGGTCATGATCCCAGAGTCCTGGGATCGAGCCCCACGTTGGGCTCTCTGTTCAGTGGGGAGCCTGCTTCCTCCTCTATCTCTACCTGCCTCTCTGCCTACATGTGATCTCTATCTGTCAAATAAATAAATAAAATCTTAAAAAAAAAAAAAGGAAGAGAGAACAGATGGGACAAATAGAAAACAAAACACAAGATGTATGTGTGATGTATATATACACATAGTCATATCACAAATTACATTAAAAATAAATGGTCTAAACACGCCAATTAAAAGGGATAGATTGTAGAGAAGTTCCATATATATTTTCAGTACTAGTCATTTTTCAGATATATGTACTGGGAATATCTTTTTCCCAGATCACGGCGTCACTCTGCATTTTACTTTGATGAAAACATTTTAATTATTTTTTAAGATTTTATTTATTTATTTATTTGTCAGAGAGAGAGAGACAGCAAGTGAGTACAAACAGGCAGAGCACCAGGCAGAGGAAGAAACAGGCTCCCTGCTGAGCAAGGAGCCCAATGTGGAACTCTATCCCAGCACCCTGGGATCATGACCCAAGCCAAAGGCAGACGCTTAAAAACATTTTCATTTTTATATAATTAAAAAAAAAATTTCAAACATATAGAAAAGGTAAAAAGAACCTATTTTGATCTGAATCGTTTGAGAGTTGCCAATCTTGACACCACATCATCCCCAAACACTTCTGTGTATATTCCCTACAAACAAGGACATTGTCCTACAGAACACAATAGAACCAAGAAAATCAAGAAAATTAACACTTATACATACCTCCATGCAATCATCACTTCCATTAAGTTTCATTAATTATCTCAATCATAATAAAAGTATCCAATTCAGTATCAGACATTGTATTCAGTTTTATCTTTAGTCTCCTTTGGCCTGAAAGTTTCTCTGTATTTTTCTGACCTTCACAACCTTGACATTTTTGATGACTGCAAACCAGTTATTTTCTAAAATATCCTACAATTTTGATGCATATTAGATTTCCTTATGATTGAACCCAGTTTTCATGTGAGTAACCAAACATCCCATTATATGCTGAAAAGTCCATCCTTTCCACACTGGTTTGTAAGGTCTCCTCTATTATATAGTGCATCTTCACATACATGGATGTTTCCATTCTTTCTTTTCTATTCCACTTATTTTTCTGTCTAAATATCACACTGTTTTAATTATCATAACTTTATATCCCTAACTATGTTCTTTAGTGTAGTTATTATTCCCTGAACATAACACTCTTTCATAATCTGTTAGCATAAACTGCTCTTTTCTCCTACTCCAGGCCCTACAACCACCTCCCATTCAATGTACCAACAATAACAAAAAAATTCACAAAAATATTATTCTTTTAAAATCCACTCAAACATCAACTTTTCCACAATTTTTTTCTAAATCCTAGAAAATTAACCCTATTTTTCTATCCTGCACAATACTCAATTCAAATCTCTATAATAGCACTTAAAAAACACAGTGCTGAAATTATCTACTTGTCCAGTGTACAAAGCAGTATTCAAGGTGCAGGTAGCATGTATAAACTTAGTATTATTAAGATGCAGCAGCATTTATTATAACTGGATATAATAATAAAGTTTAGAAAGTATAAAGAAAATTCCTAAAAGTATCTGTATTTTTGAAAATGCAGGTCTCCATTTTGCAGATGGTAGAAGCTATAGCAGTATCTTCAAAATAAAGATGTACTAAGGGTAGTTGAAAAATAAAAGCATGTGTACCTTCAGTGTCTTGATCATAGTTGGATCAGTTGATCGAACATAGAAACTCTTCAGATAAGGTTCAAACATACCCTAGATTATAAAAAGAAATACATAAATACATTTATTGTTTTAATGCATTCATTTCTCCCTTGAATTATTCACAGTGTACATACCTTTCTTTGAATTGACATAGTTGCTATATTCTGTAGGACAATATACTGTACCTCCCTAAAAATGAAAGGAGAATTTTCATTGGATATATTTTCCAAGTAAGTACCTTTATGTAAACAGTATATTAAGCAAAAAAAAAAAAAAAAAAAAAGCAGTAAGTTTCATACTAACTCAAATATTAAACATTTTTTAGTAAATCTTAGGTCTTTATGTCTTCTTTTTAAACACATTTTCCTATAAATTAATAAATAAGATTTGATTCATCACGTGGAAAAGTTAAAACCTATTTTACAATACTGTATTCCTAAGATGTAAAGCCAAAACTATAGCTGCTCTGAACACATGCAAGGAAGGTATTCTTAGGGCTAACAGAATAAACATGATCATAGCATTAATATAAGCTCTTGATCAGATAATCACCATGTCACTCAGTTCTGACCAGAATGAAAAAGAAAAAAAAGCTGTGTTATTTTATGTCCAAATATCTAAGAAATGAATGTAGAAGTTAATGTGGTATAAAGCTTCACGTGAAAAATGCATTCCAGAACCTTCTGATAGCCTTTAAACTAGTTACAGAAAAGAAAAAAGTACTGAACTGAGAAAAAGGAAAAGAATGACCATGTATAAAGACATGGTCTTTGCACACAAAGAATCCTAAACACAAAGGTGTTTAGGTCCTAAGCACAAAGAATATCACTAAAGAATGGCAAAAGTCAGTCTAGAGTTAAGTAGCTGAGGCACTAAGGTCTTGGTACATGTATCTTTTCCCCCTAACTCTATTAGCAGAAGTAAGCACTCAAAGAAATTTTAAATTTAAAGTAACTAATTATAACAAAATATTCAGGGTAAGCTAAATAGCTGAAACTATTTTGTAATTCTTAAAACAGAGAAAACAAAACGACAATAAAAATCTGATCTTAAACATTGCCAAAATATTTTCAATCTCTTTGGGCTTGAGTTTAAGAGAAATTTTATATTTATCACCAACTTAGAGATAAACTGTATAAAGGCTTATATGATGACCCCTTAAGTATGAAATCTTATAGACAGAACACAGAGTCATATAATAAATGTCTGAAAGATAGATCATAATTGTTCAAACACTACTTTTGAAGCCACACAAAAGAAAAAAAAAAAAACAAATAAAATCATGTCCTACCTATTACTACGAAGTAAACGCACTAGTGATTTTGAAATGATGCCAACTTCAGACTTTGGTGATATGTGCCAATACAGCTGAGCAACTGCCATAACCACCTAAAAGATAAAGCATGAAAACAATAAGAACTATAAACATGGGAGCACTCTACAGCTTTTGAAGTACATTCTTACATATTGTTTACTCCTACAAAATTCCTGTGAAGTAAGAGGAATATGCTGCTACCCTTTGAAGCAGGTTGAACAGTGTCCTCCCAAGAATTCATGTCTACCTGAAGAATGTGACCTTACCTGGATAAAGTCTTTGCAGATATTATTAAGGTAATGCTGGAGATGAGATCACACTGGAATAGGGTGGGCCCTAAATCCAGTAAGTGTCCTTATAAAGAAAATTATACACACAGACACATTAAAGAAGGCAATGTAAAGATGGAGGCAGAGACTGGAGTGATGAATCTACAAGCCACTGAGTGCGGATTGCAGGCAACCACTATAAACTAGCAAAAGGCAGTTTCTCCCGTAAAGCCACCAGAAGGAACCAATCCTCTGATGCCTTGATTTTGGGCTTCCACTTTCTCACTAAAAAGTGAGAAAATACATTTCTGTTGTTGTAATTCACCTGGTTTGTGGTAATTTACTATGACATCCCTAGGAAACCAATACATCATTGGAAAAGAAAATAGATGTTATCAGAAAACAGATGTTAAATGAACTACTGAAAGTCTGCCTGCCAGTACGCAGCAAAGCTTTACATAACACTCCAAACCCCATACTCTTCCTAACATTGCTGCTGTTGCTCTGAGACTGGGAATATTTTAAAAGTTGTAAGTATGCCTTTCCAAATGAAGCCCAAATACTTTTGAAAAAGTAACAAGTAAGCTGAAAATTTTAAAAATCAGTACATTAAATTTATAATTAAATAAACTCTACTAAAATAATTCCTCTAAAGCAACAGCATTTGAAATAATCTTTTGTTTTCAAAATGCAGAATCTTAAAAACAGTCTTTGCTTTAAAGCCATAGGGGTGATGAGAACTTCTGTCATAAAATATAAGAGAACTATGTTTCCCCCACATGCCTCTACACTTAGATTCAGAGATCAAAAGTCCAAACTGAAAAGTGATCCAGTTTAACCTGTGACAAATGCAGAGAGTTATAGTAGTTACATCATCTTGACTTTAGCTCAGAAAACATTAATACTACTTTATGCTTGTTCTATAAGGTCCTAACAAATATATGGCAGGAGTTTTATATACGCTTAAAGAGTATACAGCAGCTGAGGGTGCTTGAGATAAAAGGAGTTCCTTCCAAAACTAAGAAACATTTTTAAAATGTTTTTATTCTACTTATTTATTTTTAAAAAGCACTTAAAAAAAAATACTGCTCACAGAGTCCCAAATTTACTGTTGTTTGGCCCATTGCTGTAACTTTTTTTTTTTTTTACAAGGCTGATTTATAGCTTTCAGATATTACTTGGCATTTGAGGAACTTAAAGGTAGTTTATTTCTTCACTCGTGATCCACAAATACACTGTAATTATTGAACAAACTGTCCTGAATTTAAAATCTTATAAAATAAGGGCACCTGGGTGGTTCCATCAGTTAGGCATCTGCCTTTGGCCGAGGTCATGATCTCGGACTAAGTTCCATGTCAGGCTCCCTGCTCAACAGGGAGTCTGCTTCTCTCTCTGCCCCTCCCTCTCCCCCATCTCATGCTCTCTCTCTCTCCAATAAAAATTTTTAAATGTTAAAAAATTTTTAAAAATACTTTCTTATAAAATAAAATTTCTATGACTAACTTAATCTACAAGTAGGTAATAGTCATTTTTACAAATACTAAAGTATATAGTTGGCTAATAAGTATTAGTATATAATAGAAAAGAAAGTAAAACTTAATTATAATGTATTTTACAGAAATTAAGCCCTTTTCTATTAAAAATTGTCCAATGCTACTATCAGGAAAGTAAACTGTACTTTCTATATATGTCAATATTTTAAAGATTCTAGATGCCACTCAGTATGTAATCTCTTCTACTATTCTAATTAGGGCACTCCCCCATTCCACACATACTCTTCTTTTCCCCTGGTATTTACAAATCTAAAAGTTTAAAGTTGCTTCCATAACCAGAATTTGAAATCTATAGTCTAATTTGTAAAAGCCAAGAGCGAAACTCCCATATCTCCAAAGTCCAAAATGACTAAAATATACAAATAGATGGGTCCTCTACAGTTAAATTATGTGCATTCATGATAAAGTATATCCTATAAGCACTTTTCTATACCAAACTACTCTTACCACTGTTTCCTTATCTACAGTTAGGACAGCCTCCCAACACTCTGCTGACAATGCCCCTTATCTCCAAATCAATACACAGCACTGACCAAGTTTCCTGAAAAAAATTCTCAAAGTTTCTCCTTTAACTGTGAGTAAGGTTAGAAGAAGGAAATCTACTCACAATCCTTCAAACCGTCAACCTTTTTATGTACTTAGCAGCATCAAATTAGCAGGACAACAAAATATACAGGGACAAAAAGTAAATTACTCTATGTGGTATATATCAAATAAGTAGGGAATCAAAACATACTGGGGAAAAAAGTACAAACTACTTCTATCTGTTTCACCATTTTTGATCAGTAAGTACTTGGACTATAAAATCAATTCCCAGGGGCACCTGGGTGGCTCAGTGGGTTAAGGCCTCTGCCTTCCGCTCAGGTCATGATCCCAGAATCCTGGGATCAAGCCCCACATCAGGCTCTCTGCTCAGCAGGAAGCCTGCTTCCCCCCACCCCCCTGCCTGCTTCTCTGCCTGACTGTGATCTCTGTCAGATAAATAAATAAAATCTTAAAAAAAAAAATCAATTCCCAAGATAAAGATAAACAGTGAGTCAAGTTTTAGGGGACAAGTTATAGCTACTTAAATACAATCTGGCTAAGCTGGGCTCACTGAAATATAACCATGTTTTACAACATTAGTAAAACAGCATTTTTTTATTACTGTGTATGGTTATTTAATAATGATATAGAAACTAAATTATCAGGTATAAGATAAAAACTTCTGCCAATTACTAAGATACACAGACAGAACTCTAAGCTCTAAATCAGCAGGCATCGGAAAACTTAAAATAACTCACATTTTCAAAGTTTTTATTACTTGAACAGAACCATTCATTAAGAACATTTTTTAAATTAACAATATTAAGAAAATGTTTTACCTGACTCCATCAAATAATTAGATATAACTTCCAGTTAACAGGTAACACAGAGCACAGAAGAAAAAATTAAATAGCACTATAAAGTAAGCAAAGAGAAAACCCTGAAGAACATTCTGCAAGACTTGGGAGGTTTAAGAGCTGTAACAATCACGTACTATACATACTGGTTTAGATTACCTATTTATAAAAGATAATTTAAAATAAACTGGTATTGGGGCACCTGGGTGGCTCAGTGGATTAAAGCCTCTGCCTTAGGGTCAGGTCATGATCTGGATCGAGCCCCACATCGGGCTCTCTGCTCCTCAGAGAGCCTGCTTCCTCCTCTCTCTCTCTGCCTGCCTCTCTGCCTACTTGTAATCTCTGTCTGTCAAATAAAAAAATAAAATCTTAAAAAAATAAAAAATAAAATAAAATAAACTGGTATTAAATGAGATGAAATTTTATTGAATAGAGAGGACTGACTAGGGAAAAAAATGTTAAAAAAAGTACTATGTACAGTGGGATTCATCCCTGGATTACAAGTATGGTTCAACATTCACAAATCAATCAATGTGATAGAACAAATCAATAAGAGAAGAGAGAAGAACCACATGGTCCTCTCAATTGATGCAGAAAAAGCATGACAAAATCCAGCATCTGTTCCTGATTAAAATGCTTTAAAGTATAGGGATAGAGGGAACATTCCTGAACTTCATAAAATCTATCTATGAAAGACCCACAGCAAACATCATCCTCAATGGGAAGAAGCTCACAGCCTTCCCGTTGAGATCAGGAACACGACAAGGATGCCCACTCTCACCACTCTTGTTCAACATAGTATTAGAAGTACTAGCAACAGCAATCAGACAACAAAGAGAAATAAAAGGTATCCAAACTGGCAAGGAAGAAGTCAAACTCTCTCTCTTCGCAGATGACATGATCCTTTATATGGAAAGCCCAAAGACTCCACCCCCAAACTACTAGAACTCATACAGCAATTCAATAACGTGGCAGGATATAAAGTCAATGTACAGAAATCAGTGTCTTTCTTATACACTAACAATGAAAATACAGAAAGGGAAATTAGAGAATCGATTCCATTTACTATAGCACCAAGAACCATAAGATACCTGGGAATAAACCTAACCAAAGAGGTAAAGGATCTGTACTCGAGGAACTACAGAACACTCATGAAAGAAATTGAAGAAGACACAAAAAGATGGAAGACCATTCCATGCACTTGGATCGGAAGAATAAACATTGTTAAAATGTCTATACTGCCTAGAGCAATCTTTGCTTTTAATGCCATTCCAATTAAAATTCCACCGGTATTTTTCAAAGAGCTGGAGCAAATAATCCTAAAATTTGTATGGAATCAGAAGAGACCCCGAATTGCTAAGGAAATGTTGAAAAACAAAAATAAAACTGGCGGCATCACGTTACCCGATTTCAAGCCTTACTACAAAGCTGTGATCACCAAGACAGCGTGGTACTGGCATAAAAACAGATACATAGACCAGTGGAACAGAGTAGAGAGCCCAGATATGGACCCTCAACTCTATGGTCAAATAATCTTCGACAAAGCAGGAAAAAATATACAATGGAAAAAAGTCTCTTCAATAAATGGTGCTGGGAAAATTGGACAGCTATATGTAGAAGAATGAAACTTGACCATTCTCTTACACCATACACAAAGATAAACTCAAAGTGGATAAAAGACCTCAACGTGACACAGGAATCCATCAGAATCCTAGAGGAGAACATAGGCAGTAACCCCTTTGATATCAGCCACAGCAACTTCTTTCAAGATATGTCTCCAAAGGCAATGGAAACAAAAGCAAAAATGAACTTTTGGGATTTCATCAAGATCAAAAGCTTCTGCACAGCAAAGGAAACAGTCAACAAAACAAAGAGGTAACCCACAGAATGGGAGAAGATATTTGCAAATGACAGTACAGACAAAAGGTTGATATCCAGGATCTATAAAGAACTTCTCAAACTCAACACATTCAAAACAGATAATCTTGTCAAAAAATGGGCAGAAGACATGAACAGACACTTCTCCAATGAAGACATACAAATGGCTATCAGACACATGAAAAAATGTTCATCATCACTAGCCATCAGGGAGATTCAAATCAAAACCACATTGAGATACCACCTCACATCAGTTAGAATGGCCAAAATTAGCAAGACAGGAAACTACGTGTGTTGGAGAGGATGTGGAGAAAGGGGAACCCTCTTACGCTGTTGGTGGGAATCCAAGTTGGTGCAGCCACTTTGGAGAACAGTGTGGAGATTCCTCAAGAAATTAAAAATAGAGCTTCCCTATGACCCTGCAATTGCACTACTGGGTATTTACCCCAAAGATATAGATGTAGTGAAAAGAAGGGCCCTCTGTACCCCAATGTTTATAGCAGTAATGGCACGGTCGTCAAACTGTGGAAAGAACCAAGATGCCTTTCAACGGACGAATGGATAAGGAAGATGTGGTCCATATACACTATGGAGTATTATGCCTCCATCAGAAAGGATGAATACCTCACTTTTGTAGCAACATGGACGGGGCTGGAAGAGATTATGCTGAGTGAAATAAGTCAGAGAGAGTCAATTATCATATGGTTTCACTTATTTGTGGAGTATAACAAATAACATGGAGGACATGGGGAGATGGAGAGGAGAAGGGAGTTGAGGGAAATTGGAAGGGGAGGTGAACCATGAGAGACTATGGACTCTGAAAAACAACCTGAGGGGTTTTGAAGGGGCGGGGGGTGGGAGGTTAGGGGAGCCTGGTGGTGGGTGTTAAGGAGGGCACGTATTGCATGGAGCACTGGGTGTGGTGCAAAAACAAT
>PISX010018346.1:0-40945 GCA_004024625.1 Mellivora capensis
CACACACACACACACACACACACACACACAGAGCTTGTACCCACAGATAATTTTCCAAATATTTAACAAGTGTGGCATGAACAGTAACCAGTGAGAATGGATCCCAGCCATCAATGCCCAGTCCAGCTAAATGGTTTTGCAGACTGGCCAAATGTCAGCTTTTCTCATGGCCAGGCCATGTTTAAGAACCACACACAGCATATCTGCTAAGCAGCTCTCACTCTCATTATATCCTTGTCTAATCTGGTCTAAAGACTGGTTTAAAGCCAGGAAAACAGTTCTAAGATTAATCTGAGGCCAAGCTTTTGCCAAAATCTCTGGGGGGATCCAACCATTTAAACAGAGACTTCTCATGGTTACACCTGTCACTGGGTCCTCAAAGGGTCTGGGCAGTGTGGTAGGACTCCTTGCTAACACAGGTGGAAGCAGACTCATTTTATTGTGGATCCAAGCAAAAAGTTAGATTTCCTCAATCAGGGCTATAGGGTTGGAGCTTCTAGATAAGGCCTGTGCAAACTGCAATTGCCAACCGCTTCCTCTAAATTCAAACCCAGGAAGAAAACAACCTCCCAGGGTTTCAGTTTGGCTTATAATTTGCTTTTCACAACAGTGACAACTTATATGTGCTTCAGTGAAGCACACTCTTACATGATTTGAAATTCCTCCTGTGACTGAGCACAGGCCCACCAGATTAATCCCGTGTTGGGAATCTGGGGCCTCTGGAACACACCAAGGCCATGCCATCCCACTCCTCTCCCTCATCCCTTCGAAGTCCTCAAGGAAGCAATGATCTCTACCCATCCCTGCCTCCCATGGCACACATTTTAGCTTGATTATGGGACTCTTGATTATGGGATTCATATGGCAGGACCCAAATTCTGCCTTCTCCCATGTAGTTTGATGCTCATTTACTCAATCAACCAATCTGTATTTAGTGCCTACTCCGTACAGGCTTCTCTTTACAACTAGACCAGAGGGGCTGCAAACCATGCCGCATATTTCCTTTTTATCACTTCTCATGGGCCAGCAAAAGACTGCCGATGTACAGGACGTGTCATAAACACTTAGCACATTCAGTCTATCTTTGTTCCACTACGGGAACAGGAAAGGAGTTCCAGAAAGCCCATCATGGACCCCATTTTAAACGGAAGGGTCTCCATCCTTCTCTTCCCTGCCACGTTTACCCTTTCACTTCCACAAACGCACGAGACCCTCCCAATGTCTGTGCAAGAGAATCTGAGCCCTCACTTTGCAGAGAAAGATACAATGTCCATGGCAGCTGGCTGGCTGGTCCCCATTTCTTACACCAGTGAGCCTCGGAGTGAACACTGTGGTTCACACTTACCGAGCCCTGGTCTTTGGCTTATCATAGTCCATGACTCGCCATTGAACTAAATGTTCAGGAGACCAGGTTGTGGGTTCAATTCCCTTCTAAAAGAAGCCTTTCCCCCTCCTGTATTCACAGAACAACCCATGAAGGGTCACCCTAAAGGATCTAGGTGGGAGATGTGTATGCTACTTTGCCTCAGCAGCAAGAAGTCCCAGCCTCCTGACTCTGGGGGTGCCATGTCATTTGGGGTGCAAGGACCAGCACACAGAAGCACAAAATCACAGCGGTGTTCATTTTTCAGGCTTGTGCTCTGAGGCTGGTTCACAAAACAGCCATGTTAAGAAAAAAAAAAATTGAACTGATTAATACGTTAACCTTTGAAGATATAAAAGCTGATAAAATAACCAAACCCATTTCCAAAAAGGATTTCCTAATGACTAATTCTCCTCTCTAACCTTTCCGGATGGAGCCCATGATCATATGATAAGTTGGCATAATTAAATTCTCTAGAGGCAATAGCCCAGAAGAGAACACACTGGACACGCAGTGGGAAGCCGCTCAGCTTTCAACATTCCCGTGAAACGCAGATACCGACGAGACTTCGGTTTGCTTCACAAAAAAAGCATGCTTTAACTTCTGAATTTGCTTGACATCTAGAGGAGGGGGAGATAAAAGGGAGCCTCGAAGTGCTATGTAATTTGGGCCATCTCTCACAGTGGGAAATGTGCTCCTGGGGAAGATGAAAAGAGAGTGCAGACTGCAAATGGGGTAGGGGGAGGCGTGGGGACGAGTCCAGCTGGCGCCCGTGCACCTCGGAGGGAGCTGCGGGGTGGGGTGCAGAGGGCGGCCACGAAAGGAAGACGTCCTCCAACCAAAACCACATGAGGGAAAGCGGGGAGCAATTTGTTACATGCTTCACAGTTCTTAAAAAAATAAAATAGGAAACAAGAGCAAACTTCCTTTGCTGATGACTGGAGCACAAAATTGGTCAGGTTTGAAGGACGGGAGAATTCCTTCCTATTACCGTGTCTTGTACCAGGCAGCTTCATCAGCTTGGGTGGGAAGTTTCTATGGAGCCTGCCCCTCGGGAAAGAGAGCAGTACCGGTTGGAGAGACAGTCCTGTGTGATGCGGAGACAAAGCATTCAAGGTTGGAGGAGGAAAGAGGAGGTGTGAACTGACGCCATCCAGGGAGGGGCCTTGGATTGCAGGGGATATGTCTTTAGGTGAGTCAGCAGATGAGGTGGTTCCTTAAAGGGCATCTTCAGGGAGTGTAGAAGGCAGACTGCTTAAGTGCTCCGTACCCCCCACCGGTCCATGTCCCAGTCTCTGGAACCTGTCAATGTGACAAGATTCCATTTCCGTGACTGTGTTATGTTACATGGGCTGAGTTGGGTCCCTCAAAGAGATAATGTTGAAGTCCTAACCCCTGGTGCCCATGAATGTGACTTGATGTGGAAACAGGGTCTTTGTAGATGCAATCAAGTTAAGATGACATCATCAGGGTGCTAATCCGACCTGACAGGTACCCTTGTAAGACATGAGGGATTTGGACATGGACACACACAGAGGAAAACACAGAGACACAGAGAGAACACCGTCACGTGTACACGGAGCCAAAGGCAGGAATGATGCTGCCACCAACCACAGACTGCTGAGGGCTGCCAGAAGCAGAACGAGACAAGGAAGCATCCTCCCCCAGAGGCTTCAGAGGGAGAGTGCCTGCTGACACCCTGATTTGGGGTTTCTAGCATCTACAATGGTGAAACAATAAATTCCCAATGTTTTAAGCTACCCAGTCTCTGGTACTTTGTTACGGCTACCCTGGGAACCTAAGACAGGGATGGTTAAGCTTAAGATATGGAGATTATCTGACTGGAATGGATCTAATGACATGAACCTTTAAAGGCAGAGAACTTCCTATGGCTGGTGGCAGAGAAGTCAGAGATTCAAACTGTGAAAAATACTCAATGCTTTGTTGCTAACCTGAAGATGCAGGGGCCATGTGAGAAGAAATGCATGCAATGAGGAAATCAGGGATCTCTCTCCCATTTTCCCAAGACACTGAATCCTGCCAACAACCTCAAGGAGCTTGGAAGTGGATTTTTTTTCCGAGAGCCTGCAAAGGCAAGAGCTCAAACCAGTTAATACTTTGACTTTGGCCTTCTGAGACCCTCAGCAGAGAGCCCAACTAAGCCCACATGGACTCCTAAACCTAAGCCCCTCAAGCTAATAAATTTGTGTTGTTTCAAGTGGCTAAGTTGCCAGGAGAAAATTTACACAATGGAGGAAGTTCACGCTCTCAACGTGCTTACTTTTAGCAGAATGGGCTGGTAACTGAGAATAAAATCAGGGACTTCCAAGAGAGATAAGAAAGTGATCCCAGATAACTTTCCTTCTCCGATTCCAATGGGAACACCCCACCCAGCAGCAGAAGAGACAATAAATGAGGCTGGTTATAAACGGCGGAGGGCTGGTACATGGTTAACGACCTATTCTCCTGGGAAGGGGGTGGGAGAAGTCCTGCTGGGTCATCCTCACCAGTTTCCACAGTCTGAGTGCTCCTACGGTAGCCAGTTTTAAACAACTGGCTCACGGAATTCCTGAAAATGAGACAAAGGCTTTCACGAGACAGTACAAGCTGACTTCAGCACTCCACAGAATTCACAAAACAGAACCATGAGAAGTTACCATGAAGGAATGCAGACACACTGGGCCTGAAGGAGCTGAGAGGCCAGCCCTAACCACAGAAGAGCTCAAAGGTTCGGGCCTGCAGGCCCTGTCCTGGGCATTCTTCTCTTCACTCCATCCTCACCCCCCAGACAACATCAGCCACTCAGGGCTTCTCTGCCATCCACATGCTGATGACTCCCAGATCCGTATCTTCAGCCCCAGGCCCTCTGCTGTATCTCAGTCTCTCCCGGCAAAGAGCCTGTGTGCTGCCTCCCCTTCAGTGGGCACAACCAACATGCACGACTAGACCAGAATCCAGCAGCTACCCTCAAAGTCCTGGTCCTCCCCCAAGGTTCTGCTTCTCTGCATCCAGTGCCTCTATGTAGAAGCATCCTTGACGCCTTTTTCTTTCTCACTTGCCTTAGCTGACAAGTGATCACAGGTGATCAACGGGCTCCTCAAACACAGGAAAAAACAGGCAGAGGCCATCCACTTATTCCGTCCCCACCAACATGGCATCCCAGATCACTGGTAGGGCCCTTCTAGATTGTTGTAGCTTCTTACAACTCCTAATTCAGTTTCTCCCAGCTACTCCAGGATCCCTTGCTTTATAAGAGAATGGTCCTTCCTAACAAGGTCACATCCCTGAGCAAAAAGCACTGACAGCTTACCACCACCATTAGGACAAAGCCAGCATGTTTAACTGAGGCTCTGAACGGTGGTGTCCCTGCCTGGCTCCCCTGTGCCATCCCGTGCCACCCACTTGCTGCTCTCTGGGCCATGCTGGCTGCTCCCGGCTGTACCAGAGCTCCTGTCCTCCTCCCAGCATTCCCTGGGCCTTTGCTTAGATGACAACCATTGCCCTGCTATCAGCAGTCAGCCATCATGCTGCTTCTCCAGGAAAGCCTTCCCATACCCAGACCAGGTCAGATGCCCACCATCACCTACTCTTCTCCTTCACAGATCTTACTTTAGTTGTAATCAAATGATCATTGGTACAATTACTTGTTAACGCTTGCCCTTTGTCCTTGACTGAGCCGTCTCTGAGGGCAAGGCCCCTGTAGATGCAGTCAGTGCTGTGATCCTCATGATACCACGTTGGTGTCTTTGTGTGGAGATACAGAATGTATTTTTAAAATAAGAATAAATGAAAAAATATAGTGTTGAGTGAAAAAAAATCACGTTACAGAATAGAATGTACAGGAAGAATGTCCTGGTTTTGTGGAAACAGCATAAATGCTTTAAGAGAGAAGAGACTGGGTATAAATCAGAATGATAACCAAGACTGTCTCTGGGTGGTGCGATTACCAGTAATTTTTGCCTTCCCTTCTACATATATTTTTTTTATATTCAGGTTTTTTTAAACAAAGGACATGTTTTGTCTTTATAATCATTTAAACCTATGAATGTTATTGTTTTTGAATTGAAGGATGGAGCAGAAGGGGCATCATGCCTGAAGCTCAAGAGCAGAGGCACTCCAGCCCTTCTCCTCCATTGCCGGGGGTCAGCAGGGCGGTGAGCCACTGAATGCCCTCACAGCCCACTGTCAGCCAACAGCAGGTTCTCGAAGACCAGTCTCTGCATCCCAGAAGACACGTGACCCAGTAAGGACCTAAGACAAGATATTCTTCCTGAGGGTCAGACTGACACAGAAGACTAAGAGTAAGAAAAGAAACGCCCATCTCGCAGTTCCTTCTTAATCAAAGCCCAGGGCACGGGCTTCCTGGGTGGTTAAGTAGGATTCTTATTTCCATTGGGATGAAAATATTTTCGAGTGAATTTTTAAAAGAGGGGATGAGTTCCTTATAGCTGCTGATTTTTTTTTTACGAGGGGATGAAAAACTGCAACTCTAACATCTATGTGATAAATTAAGGTTTCTACCAGCAGATGAAGCAATGGAGGGTTGTTTATAACATTAATACTCCTGAGGCCTGAAATCACAGCACCGGGGCTGCATATCAACATCTGGCAGAAACAAATCAGTTGCAAGATAAAAATCCAATAAACTACATCTCTTCTTGATCCCCCATCAAAAATACCCATCCCACTTGCTTGGAAATAGATTCTTCAAGTGGGTTTATTTTAGGCAAGACAGCTGCAGGATCCCAGACAGTGGACAAGGGGCTGCCTGCCACTCTAACAAGGTGGGGTTCCCCTGAAGCTGGAGGGAAGGCCTCTAGCTTCAAGAAGTATCCACTGAATGAAAGATCATCAAAGCTGTTGACCAAACCCATCTCTTAGAGAAAATACTGACAGTTATTTTATAAAAAAGAAACAAAAGCTGTGTCAATTCATGACTGCCCAGGGATTTGTGACATGGCAGAAACAGGCTCATGTCTAGTTATAATCTTTTGTCCAGGTGTCCCTCCGACTCTAGCAAACCTAAGAGTCTTTGGGAGCCAAAGGTGAGAGATCTACTTGACAAGTTGATGTTCCTGAGCCAGTATAGAATGGTAACAGGGAGCCAGTGTTAACCTCCTACCCAGTGGCACAGGGGAGGTGATCCCATCAGCCTGTCACCCTGAAAAGTCGATAGCTCAGCCTTAAAGGAATGAAGAGAAGGGACAGGTAAGAGCAGATGAACCAGGAGCAGGACAAGAAATAAGAATGAAAACTCAACTGGGTGGGCAGGAGGAACGGAGAAGAAGAGTGAAAATTCTGGTTTCTGTTACACCACTTACCTTTGGTAGTTCATATCACTACTCATCAGTCAGTCTACCTCCTCACCTGTCCTGAGGAGCTGTCACCTGCCTCACCTGGCTGTGAGAGCAGACATGACAGAAATACCCATGGATCTGAGAGTGGACATGGGGCACAGAGGTGACAATGGAGTAACAGCGTCTCTGTCCCCAGGACCCAGAACAGCAACCGGCACACGTGTGGTGGTTCAACAAACATCTATTGGATAAATGTTTCTTGAGGGAATGGCTGGTTGAAAAAATAAATAGCAAGTATTCCTGCAAGGCTCCTTTGATATAAATTAGACTGGGTCTTAAAAAAGTAGGTGATATGAAAATGTGTTTTGTTTGTTTAGATAAAAATGAACAATGCAACTGTGGCACCAGCTCTTCATCGTTTCCCCACCCAGGTTGCTGAGGGCTCCCGTCCATTATGTCATTTCTGTGGGTCGACCAGAGGGCTGCTTTGGAATTAGCTCAGAAACCTCCCTTACCATCTCCATGATCTAAGGCCCTCTTTTGAAAGTAGCTACAACATAAGAGACACAAAATCTGGCAATGGTTTTCAAAATGCAGGCATTTTCCTGCCACCCTCTTACATTCCCATCACGGTATGTGAGCCTCCTCCAGCAGGGGTGGGGGAGTCCTCCTCCTGCAGTGATGCCCATGGCTGCAGGGCTTCCCATCCCCCAACTGTCATCTTCCCTGAGCTTTTGGACTCCTGTGGGACAAAGCCCTCTTCTCCTTTCCATAGTATGGCGAAGACTTGGCCAACCTTCTCATTGCCTCATTTCCACGTTCTGTCCAGATTTGTGCTTTTCCTTATGTCCTCTTCTCTGATTCTTTATCAGAGAGGAGCCTTTGCCAGCCCAGTGCTTGCCTCCTCCTCACTCATTACAGCCAGCACCCTAAGTACCCTCCCAGAGAAGTCAATCCCTCAGCAGGCACCAATTTATCCCAAGAAAACGTTTTAAGGGGCTGGGACCACCGAGTGCTCACTCTCGTTATTCAAATGGTTACTGCTCTCAGCCTAGGACATGGCTGAGCTTTCACTGTGTTCTTCTGGAAATGATTCATTTCATAACAACAGAGTCCTTCAGCTAAGGATGCAATAGCATCTGGGTTGCTAAACACTCTGAGTGTTTCATTATGGATAATGGGCCTAATACACTAGCATATGTAAGCAACCAGAAAAAAGAAAAGACACAAAGGCAGCTGTGGAGCTGTGCAGTCAGTACGCCCACCCTGTCTCTCCCTCCACCCTGTGCAGGGCCTACTGGCCAAGGGCCGTGACCTTGCAGCACTTGCTCTGACTCTGGGCATGGACCTCAGAGGCTGTGTGCATGCCGAATGCCTCCATGGCTCTGGAGACAGATGTGTGGCATAAGTCCCAGATGCCAGGGTTCATACATGGAGAGCAGACAAAAGATCTGGGCCACTCACCCATATTTAATAATCGTAACTAATGTCTGAATGCCTAGTGAATGCCCAGCCCCGCATCAAAATATTTACATACATTATCTCCTTTAATCATGACAACAAGCCTATGAGGCTGGCAGCAGAATTAATCCCATTTCACACCTGGGGGAAGTGAGGTTCAGTGTAGTTAACTAACTTGTCTAAGGTCAGAGAGTTATTAAGTGATCTGGCCAGACTATGGAGCCTAGTTTGCTTGACCCCCAGGGCTGGACTCCTAACCAGTAAGATACAGCCTCTAACAACATCACATACACAATGTTTCTCTACAGAACAAACTGTGGGCATCATATATTAACAAAAGCCACTGAGCCCAAAAGACTAGGTGGGAAGTCAAATGAGATTATGCCCATTCTCTTTAAAAAATTATTGAGGGCACGTATTGCATGGAGCACTGGGTGTGGTGCAAAAACAATGAATACTGTTGCGCTGAAAAGAAATTAAAAAAAAATTAACTTTCAATCCCCAAAAATGGTGCATGAATATTCCCAGGTTGGGCTACAAGCTCATGTTGCCCAGGTGGTACCTTCCTGCCAGCTTCCTGTGATTAATTCATGACTCCAGAGTTTGTTATTGTCTCTACCCAGGGCTGTCCCCAGCTGTCCCCTAGAATGGGCCACACATGCATTCAGCAAGATCAATTTTCCCAGCAGAAGGAAAAACCACAGACTCAGCTCCCTACCCAGATTTTATCTCTTGTTCCAAGAGAACTGGGAAAAGAAAAAACATTTTAAAGGCAAATGGGAACAAAATTTAGTGTGTATGTTACTGAGGGCACAGTTTTCGTGTAGCCCTAGGGAAACCTTTCTGGAAGATGGGAAGCTCTGGGCTCTGTCTTTCTGTCTCTGCTGGTGACTCACAGAATGGATCCAAGAGCAGGGTCCGAACCAAAGCTGCATCCCATTATATGAGGGTTCTGAAGCACATCTCTGGCCCCAGGAGCTGTCTGTGAAATGCCAGCAGGGAAGCCATCTATCCAAGCAAGAAGGTTTCTGTACAGCTCTTGGGTGGTGCCCTTTGTAGGAGCCATTCTTACAATGTCTCTGTAGCAACTGAGGTTTTTATTGCTTGGTCATGCCTCAGCTTCATCTCTAGCAGGTTTTGTAAACTCAGTTACTAGACCTGATATGTACCCTCTAAGTTCCATCAAGGTCAGAGAGTGTGCCTTCAAGGACATCTCAAGCACAGCCAAGCCAGCTGTGGGCCATTGGACACCCACGACCTAGGCTGATATCTGTTTGCAGCATGGGTGGTCCACCAAAGAGTCTACAGGCCTGGCAGAGGACATGACCAAAAGCCGGAGCTGCCCAGAATCAGTCACTGATAATCTTTTCTTTCCATCCAGATCCTTAAAGACAAGAATGTAGACTATTGCCTTTATGCCACAAGCCCTCTCCCTCCCAGGGGCTAGCTCAGTTATACCAATCCTGTCACTCACTGCTCTTACTACACCCACAGCCTCTTCTAAGGAAGACGGTCTCAACCAAAGACCCAGTGAGAAGGGTAGCTCTAGGCAGCCATGCTTTGTATGCCATGACCACAGCTAATTGGATCCGGAGGCACACATGACCCAACGGTAGCAAGACCAAAGACCCTTCAGTGATGTATTCAAAGAAGTGTGCCGAGTCCCCTGGATTCTCTGTTTTACAAATGTATAACTGGAAAAAAAAAATAACCAAGTGAGTGATTCAGGTTGCCCCAGATTTGAGATTTAGAAAAAGCATCAGGACAGGTCTTGAGGGAGCCTGGGAACCAGAAGGGTGAGAGCAGACCTGAGCTGTGAGGAGACAGGAGCCGGGAGGCACAGCAAAGATACAGGGCGGCAGAGAAGGACAGGGCCAGTGGGCAGTGGCAGGGGTGGGGTAGAGCAAGAGGGTAGGAGAACTGAAGGTAGGGTCAAGGCGTGAAGAGGAGGAAGTCCAGCTGCACAGGTCCCAGGAGCCCAGCACTCCAGGTACAGACCCAGTTTCTAGGTCTCTTCCAAGCTGGTAGTTTTCAGCATTCTTCAAGATTCTTGCCTCCCGCTTTCCCCTCATATAACCTCACAGCAGTATCATTCTTCAAGGTGAACTAAGAAAGACTGATCTTGGAGCCAAAATGCCACAAGACCCATTGTGAGGGCCCACACTGTAAGGGTGCTGCTCCCTTGTCCAAAGCCCTAAGCCCTGGTGCTTGCTCTGCTGCCACCAAAGGCTGGCGTTCTCTGGAACTGTGTGTTCCTCTTCTGTGTCCAGCTCACCTCCACACCTGCCGCACCCATCCCAGCACCAGCCAGCACTTGGCTCTGACCACACACCCCACCCTGGCTCCCAGGTCTCCACCCCAGGCCCTCCCTAAGTGCTGCTGAGTGGCAAACTAGGCTGATAGCCCAAAATCGCTGGTTGTCCTAAGAGGACTTGTATCCCAAACAGATTGGTGATTTGGAGCTTCACATCAGCTACTACCCAACATAGTTTTTCAATTTATTTTTTAACAGAGAGATATGACACAAAATAATGGGGTACTTCTTCTAAGAACTGTACACATTAGATTTTTATAGTACATATCATGCAATTATATTTTTACATATCATGAACAATACTTTAGGCAGCATGCATATGGTTTTTAACCCCTTTTACTCTGTATCACAAGGTATACAAAGATAAATATGTACACTCACATACATGGATATACTTGGATACATTTATACTCGGAAAGAAGAGCAAAAGATTTTGCATACGAGGCCAGAGTAACCTTAGCTGCTAAGAGAGATGGAGGATAGGATGAAACAAGTGATACCTAGACCCTGGATGATACCTCCTACAACCTCTGAGACCCCCTTCAGAGAGCTGCTCCTTTGCCAGTCCTATTGTGTAATGGGCATTCTACTTTGACGATGCTGAGTCCCACACGTAAAGCATGTACACACATGCACAAATACACACATACATAAATACATACACATACTCATATCATATATATTCTCAACAGGGCAAAACTGTTTCCCTTCATAAAGAAATGTCATTTGTTCATCATCATATGGCAGAGTTTTTGCATTGTTCGGCTGGAAAGAAGAACGCTTATGGTGAATATAAGCAGTGGGACCGCAGACTCACCTAGACACAGTGGGCGGGAGCAGATACCCCAGCAGCAGGGCCCCCTGTGAGGACAGTTTGTCTGCTGTGCAGCCACCCACACCTCCAGCATGGCAGAGCAGCAGCCAGAAGGGTGGGAATACACATGTGGTGAAACAGAACTGTACGAACTCTTCCCATCACCTGCTGGTGGGACGGGATTCTAACGCACCTGTCTCCAGCCACCCGTCTAAACAGCCAAAAAGGATAAGGGTGTCTACACACTCTGTCTATTGACAAACAGTAAGTAGGAACAGCCTGATTCTCTTTCAGGGATGAGGGAAGACGTAAACCCAACAGGAGGCCTGGGGTAAAGGAATGGCGGGTGGCGGGGGGGGCGTGCAGAGCTGGAATCTGTCCCTCAAAAGGCTGCCATCCTTAAGAGCAACATCTGAAAATGATCTATCTTAGGATTCAGAAGAAAATGGCTGCTTCTCAATAAAACTCAAGAAGTCATGGTTCTGAGAGAAAGCAGAAATCCATAAAGAGGAAAAGATAAAAAAGACAAGAGAACAAATCAAAAACACAATAGAAGAGGATGAAGGGACTACGTGAGGATATCAGATGTGAAGGGGCTTAGCAAAAGGGAGATTATAAGAGGCAGAAAATGAATCTGCACAATTAACATCTGTATGGGAGCCAGGAGAGCGCAGAAATGAAATGGCACAGAACTCCACAGCACAATGGAAGACAAGTGAGAGGCGCTTTCTCGGAGTGCAGAGAAGAAAGTACAGAGGTGGAGGGCAGGCAGTGGACACCTCACACAGGTGGCTCAGTGGGTTAAAGCCTCTGCCTTCAACTCAGGTCATGATCTCAGGGTCCTGGGATCAAGCCCCACATGGGGCTCTCTGCTCCCTCTTCCACTCCCCCTGCTTGTGATCTCTCTCTCTCACTCAAATAAATAAATAAATGTTAAAAAAAAAAAAAAAAGACCAAAGCAGAGATTAGAAGTACTCATCATGTTCCAGAAGAAAAAACACTATGAAACACACGCCTATACAAAGCAAACAGTTGAGTAACAAAGGATACAAATGGTACCAGCATTATGGCAAGAACAAAAGAAAAATAACAGAGATTTTCTGCAAAGAAACAAAATCAGGCCTCCCTCAGACTTTTATTCTAGAACACAAAATACCAGAAGATGATAGAGCAGTGTCTATATAGATGTAAGGAAAAATAATTTAAGAAATACAGCCAGGAAGGGGCACTTGGGTGGTTCCGTGGGTTAAGCCTCTGCCTTCGGCTCAGGTCATGTTCTCAGGGTCCTGGGATTGAGGCCCACAGGAGGCTCTCTGCTTGGCAGAGAGCCTGCTTCCCCTCTCCCTCTGCCTGCCTCTCTGTCTACTTGTGATCTCTCTCTCTCTGTGTCAAATAAATAAATAAAATCTTTAAAAAAATACAGCTAGGAAAGTTGTGTTTCGTGTATAAAACTATTATATTCTTGGAGATGTAACACTTCAGACAATGAGACACTCACATACCTTTCATTCAAAAGCACTGCTTGAAAATGTAATACTAACATAATCAACCAAACAGAAGATTTCTTGAAGCTGTGAAAGAATCCTCAATAAGCCATGCAACTAAATAAATAAGAGATAAATCTAAATAAATGCTATTATGTTGGTTGATAAGCTGAAAAAGTGTCAACTTCATTTTTTCTAAGGTAAGACTCAAAAATTTTTAAAAATTGATTTGCCTCCAAATCCTGAATAATAGAAACTGAAAAATGGTAGAGACCTGGAAAGAGAAACTGGAAACAGAAAAGAGCTTAAAAATTCATTAAAATGAGTTACTACTCAAATTCAAAAGACATTGTTTCAGTGGACTCGAGAATAAGAGATAGACTGATTAAAAATCCCTCAAGAAATTTAAGAATAACCTGTAGGAGATATAACAACAGGGAACATACTGTTGTGGAAAAAAGGGAACCCTGTGCACTGTTGGTGGGAACATAAATGGGTACAGCTACTATGGAAAACAGTAAGGAAGGTTCTCAGAAAATTAAAAACAACTACTACATGATCCACTAATTCCACTCCTGGGTAGTATATCTCCAAGGGAATTGAAATTAGGATCTCATAGAGTTATCTGCACTTTCACATTCATTGTAGGATGGGATGGGATGGGATGGGATGGGATGGGATGGGATGGGATGGGATGGATATATATCCTAAAAAACTGAACTCAGAAAACAGAAAGTAGAGTGGTAGTTTCCAGGGACCAAGGGTGAGGGAAATAGGGAGATACTGATCAAAGGTTACAAACTTCCAGTCATAGGGTTAACAAGTTCTAGAGATCACATGGGGATTCCAGTTAATAATATTGTATCATGTAACTTTACATAACTAAGAGAGTAGATCTTAAATGTTCTCACCACACAAAAGAAATGGCAACTATATAGTGAGACAGTGCTGTTAGCTAATACTAAATTGATAATTATTTTATAAGATGTAAATATATCAAATTAACACACTTAAACTATAATGTAAGAATACAGTGATTGCTTTATGTGATAAATATTATCAACCTCAAAGTAAAAACCAGTATTATTTTAAACTATGATTCACTTAGTAAGGGGCATTAATTTGACTTGTAGAATTAAGACAAAGATGCTCACATACTATATACCTGACTTTGTTTTCTGTAAGGCCTAGTCACTACAATTAGATGAGAAAACTAAGGAGTAGCCAAAATACTTTAGCGA
The DNA here is from genome assembly GCA_004024625.1 of Mellivora capensis. Lineage (NCBI taxonomy): Eukaryota > Metazoa > Chordata > Mammalia > Carnivora > Mustelidae > Mellivora > Mellivora capensis. Next base: position 13,975 of record PISX010018346.1, read on the forward strand.
GAGAGAAAGCTAATCCTCTTTCCTGGGAAAAAAACCACAACTTACAAAATTCCTATTAGAATTTATTAAGCAGTTAGTAAGGCAACTAATTATAACATATATTAACAGAAAAGCAGATAAAATGGCAAAAAAATCTAGTTTACTACAGCAACCCAAAATATAATATGTCTATGAAACGTACAAAATGCATATGAAGAAAATTACAAGTTTATTGAGAAAAATAAGAAACTTGACTAAATAGAGGGACTCTATGTCTCTGAACAGGAATATTCAAGATTGTAAAAATTTCAATTTTCTCTACGTTAACCTAGAACATTAACACAATTCCAATAAATCTCTAACAGGGTTTCTTTTTGGAATATAACAAATATTATTCCAATTCATGTAGAAACAATTTCCAAACAAACATCTGGGAAAGACATATGGAGTGCTGACTTACCAACATGGAAATGTGTGGTAGAACCAGGGAAATAGTCCCATGAGGGAGGAGAAAGAGGCAGATCAAAACAACAGAATAAGAAACCAGGCAGAAATACTTGTAAATGATAGAGGTGCTGTTTCAAAGCCAAGAAGAAAGGATATGTCATTCAATGTATGGTGTTGGGACAACTAGTTAAGCACATGGGAGTTAATTAAATTAGATGTCTGCCTCACAGCAAACATTACATTCTCAACAGACTAAAAAATGTAAAAACTGATAACCAGAGGAGTATGAGAAGACAGTATAGATAGATATTTGTATCATTCTAAGCCTACCAGCAAATGTAGATATTATAAAGGAAAAAAAATGAAAAAGTTGGCTAAATAAACATCGAAGAAATCTTCTGTACGTTAAAGTGATCACAAACAAAATTAAAAGGCAAATTACAAACTGGGGAAACATTTGCAAAATCTATGCTGGAAAGTGAATGCCTTTCATATATTAAAATGTTATTTTACATACCCATAAGATAAAGATGAGATACGCCAATCAAAAAAAAAGGCAAAGGAACAGTCAAGCCACTGAGAAATCAATACAAGTGCCCAATACACAGATGAAAACGTGTCCGTTGCCCCGATAATTAAAGTGCGGCATATTTATTCATTTGTTTTTTTTTTTTAAGATTTTATTTATTTATTTGTCAGAGAGAGAGAGAGGAAAGCACAAGTAAGGGGAGTGGGAGGCAGAAGGAGAAGCAAACTCCCCACTGAGCAGGGAGCCCAATGCTGGGATCATGACCCGAGCCAAAGGCAGACACTTAACTGACTGAGCCACCCAGGCACCCCATAGCATATTTAAAACAAGGAAATACCATGTTCATAATAACAAATTCGCAAAGACTTCAAGGACTATTAACATCCAGCAAAGGACTAGTGAAGGGGAAATGGCATGATCTTACAGTTCTGGTGCAGATGTGAATTAAAATAACCTTTCAAAATGGCAACTCAATACTGTGTTTCTAAAGATCTAAAACTCTGGCTATGTTCTGCTCCAAATCCCAACAAATTTACTACTCAAACTCAGTATTAAGAAAGGTATGAAGAATACGGAGGTGAGGCTCTAAGTGCAAAGATATGAAATGCTGGTCACTCTTACCCACGCACAGGGGAAAATCCTGGATGGGACATATGTGGAAACAGTAGTGGTGTTCAATGTCCACACGGTAGTTGAAATATATTTTTTTGTGTGCTGTGTTATATTTTCCAAATTGACTAAAATACAGATATATCAGTCTGGGAACTGAAAACAAATGAAAAAGCGCTCTCAAAACTGCATTACAAAGGCTATTACTCCCCGATCACCACAGCATGGAACCAAATTAACAATAATCTTCGTATGTGGTTAGACCTCTTGAGGCTTTCATCACACCAGACAGAAAAGAAAGACTCTTATCAGCACCACTTTTCAGATGAAAAGTACCGAGACCCAGAGAGAAGAAAACTCACTTGTCAGACGGGGACTGGAGTCCTCCAAGCAAGGAGGGGGTGTCCCTGTCACCTCTAAGCCCGCCATTCTCCCATCACTAGTCCTGCTTAACATTCTTCACGGCACTTTCCAAAGGCTACCATTTGCTCTGGTTGTTGGGGAAGCCACCAAAACTCTCTCCCCAGGGGGCTTCCCTCCCATGAGCCAGCGTATGCCCATGGCTCCCTGGACCCATGATCCAGCTGACCAGACAGCTGGCTGCTGCCCAGATGAGCAGCCCCCAAACCTCATCTACCCTACCCCAGCACCCAGCACCTGAGAGGTGCTCCACCAGCCTAAGGAAGCGTGTGCTGGGTCACCCCAAAGCACCCACAGCACCATCACCGAGAGGCGTGCTCCTTGCCGTCTGCCCTCCCCAGAGCCACAATGCCAAGCACAGCCCTGGTGGCCGCCGGCCATTTGGTGACAGCTGGGCAGCCACGTGCCTTTCAGAGAAGGGCAGGGGTGGTAATAACCGTGCCCAAACCCCTCCGGTGGTTTTCACACAGTAACGAGCCGCACTTTCCCAACCAGGTATTAGCCCTCCTTCCCCAGCAAGTTGCCTTTCACAGAGAATTGTGTTGTTTAGCAAGAATCCCTTCTGCTCTAACAGGCGCAGTCAGGAACAAGAATTCAAAATAAGTCATGTTTAAGATCTTCTGATCCAAGGGAGAGGGCACAAGGCCTTCAACCCCACAAGTCACAGGCATTCATTCTGGCTCTAATTACAACACTCGGGCAGGAGCTGTAGGTGTTCGCCCCAGCCAGGAGAGTAAATTGTGTATAGAAAAAAATTACATGAAATTACTTGTGATAAACAAGCAGCTAAATTAGACTGTGGGCACCACTGTGTTAAAAAAGTAACAACAAAAAACAGATGCACATGAAAAGAACCTGAAAGGAAATAAACCAAAGTGGCAACAAGGAAAAGGTTTCCATATTTCTTTTCTTAATTTTTCTTCTCTCTTGCTCTTCTGCTTTCTCTTTTCCCTTTGCCCTCTCCCTCCCTTTCTCTCTCCTTCTTCTTTTTCTTCTTGCAATGTGGTTGAATTACTTATGTCCAAAGAAATACAGGGTTTGAGGGGGGAGGAAAGCAGAAAGTTGGATGGGCTGGGAATACCTCAGAGAGGGTTGCTAGACACCAAAACCGAGAATCCCATGCAGTGGTGATGGACCTGTTCTTACCACCCTCACCACCTCCCCGCCCCTGCAATCCTGCACAACCACAGTGTGGTCTCCAGGAAGCAATGCCAGTCATCCAAGGCACACTGAATGTGGACTCCACACAGGGGACTCGGGGGGACTCTGGGCAATCTGGGGGCTCCCCCTTGAGAGGGTCAGGGTGGGGGCAAAGGTGGGGATGGGTGGATGCGAAGACACCAAGTGACAAGGAGAGCTTCCACAGGGGACAAACAACCCTCAAGAGGAGCACGGTACTCGAGGAGAACTCAGCAACAGTCCTGAGTACTTACTGTGTGTCCAGCATGGTGCAAGGGCTGGAACTCTGGAGCTGCTGAGTCCCTGCTGTTAGAAAGGGTAAGGCTGAGCTCAGGCACCAGCGGGAAGGAGGGGAGGGTGCAAAGTATTCACTGAAAGTAGTTTTAAAAACAGGGTTGCTTTTCAAAATTAAACCACCGGGACTAAACCAAAACAAAAAGCTTTTGGTAGCAAAGGAAAACTTCAAAAAATGAAAAGGCCACCTCATGAATGGGAGAAGATATTTGCAAATGATATATTTAAAAAGAGGTCAACATCCAAATTATATAAAGAACTCATACAACTCAACACCAAAAAACAATCCGATTAAAAAGAGGCAGAGGACTTGAATAGACATTTTTCCAGAGGACATACAGGAGGTCAGCAGACACATGAAAAGATGCTCAACATCACTAATCATCAGAGAAACACAAATCATGCAAACCACAATGAGAGAACACCTCACACCAATTCAGATGGCTAGTATCAAGAAGACAAGAAATAATGAGGGTTGATGAGGAAACGGAAAAGAAAAAGGGAACCCTTGTGCACTGTTGTGGGAACGTAAGCTGGTGCAGCCATTGTGGAAAACAGTACGGAGGTTCCTCAAAACATTAAAAATAGAGTTACCATATGATCCAGTAATTTTAATACTGGATCCCAGAGATACCCAGAGAAAACAAAAATGCTAATTTCAAAAGATATATGCACCCTCTGTTTACTGCAGCACTATCTACAACAGCTGAACTACCGAAGCGGCCCAAGTGTCCTTCCACAGATGAAGGGATGAAAAGATTATACACAAACATATGACATGTATAACACTATATATATAATGGAATATTACTCAGCCATTATAAAGAAAAAATGTTGCCATTTGCAACAACATGGATGGATATAGACAGTATTATGCTATGTGAAATAAGTCAGAGAAAGACAAATTCTGTATTATTTCACTTATATGTGGAATATAAAACAAAACAAAAAACCCACACCAACTCTCAAATACAAAGAACTGGTGGTTGCCAAAGGGAAGAGGGGTGGAAGGTGGGATGAAATAGTTGACGGGGATTAAGAGGTACAAACTTTTGGTTATGAAATAAATAAATCACGGTGTTGAGAAGTCCAGCATGGGGAGTATCATCAGGAATATTGCAAGAACATGGTGTGGTGACAGATGGCGACTGCCCTTACTGGCGACTCACTTACATAGTGAGTGATGCATAAAACTGTCAAATCAATATGTAGTACACCCGAAACTAAAATAACCCTATGCAAACTGTACCTCAATAATCAATAAAAAGCAGGGTTGCTCTTATGAAAAGTCCCATGTGTGTGTATATTATATACATACACCTTTAGTACATACACTAGCACACAACCACGTGCCATATTGGAAAATGAAGAGCTGGGCCCTGGAGGGTGAGACATGGGCAAGAGGAGTTCTGATGGGATGAAAGCGTGAAGGTGTTTTCTGCGGCACCTGGGAGAGCAGACAGGATGGAAGGAGGCTGTTCTGCCAGAGAGTACGTGGAAGTACTGCCCTGCTGCTTCCCGAAGGAGATCAGTGCTGGCTGGGCAAGATGTGGCTCCAACACCCAACTCTGCATCTTACATTGACCAAGGGGTTCACGGAAGGTTTCTGGAGTTTGTTTCCTCTTCTGAGGATGGTATAGTGGAAACTAACTGCCCCTCCTTTTTTCCCCATCAAGCCTCCCGAGCCTGCTTTAGAGTAACCATTGGGTGCTCCTGACCTCATCCCTAGCACCAGAGTGGAACCGTGGTCTCCACTTGACCTTTGGTGTAATTTTTCCTTCTCTCTATAATGGCTATTCAAGGACAGGCCCAAGACCAAAGGTGGTCCAGTGGGATGCACCTCCAGCTGGGGAAAAACCATCTCTTGCTTCCCAAATGAGCCCTGACTGCTGTCACATCTGGATCAAGGCCAGTGACACATCCCTTTCTCCTTGCTTAAGGCAGCATTGGTTGGATTCCTGTTGCTTGTAATCATGAATCCTAATAGACAAGGAATTGCAAGCCCCTTGGGGTGAGGAATTGTGCATTGCCTGCCACCCTCTCTTCAGCACCCACAGGAGTGCCTGGCATGTAGCCGGCTCTCAGGAAAGCCTGTGGGAGCGGTGGATTGATGATCCAGGTGGAGACCATAGCATCTCCTTTGTAAATCTGTTCTTTTTAACAGAAAACTGATTCTCAGCAAACATTATTTCCTTTTCCACTTTGTTGCCCATTATCCCATAAACTCTAAAGAAACTCCTTGAGAGGGACCCTATTAAGTCTTTATGGCCATTAATTCTTAGTGGGAATTTTTATTAAGTTCCCCTCCATGGAGAGGCAGAGTGGGCAACCACCTACTGCAACCATTGTTAGGTTTTAAGCAAGAAAAATCACTAGATGTTTTGGTCACAAAGAGGCCTCACACGTCATTCGTTTTTATCTCCTACCTCCAGGTAGACAGATTTATATGCTGCAGGGTTGTCCCAAGAACACAGTGATGCAACTGAGGAGAGGTGCCAAGAGGCACAGCTGGGTGATGTAATGCTCCCTTTGTGAAATATGTGAAAATATCAAAAGACACCAGACAAAGTGAGCTAGGGAGACAGGTGCAAGTGCCCAGGGCTCCCCACAGGGATGCAGAGCTGCAGGGGAAATTATTAATAGGCAGCCAAAGAGGCCCAAGTTTACCTGTGCAGGAACCATCCGAGACAAACAGCTGTCAGGCAGGACCACAGCTCGTGCACGTGTCCTGCTCATCGAACCCAACATTGAATCACACTAAAAATCCAAATGATGACTTCTCTGCCTCCTCCGCTTTTCCTGTGCTGGACTTGAGCCCATGACTCCTACTAAATTTTTCAGGAAAATGTTAAAACAGCCGGTCAGCATTTTCCTTTAACCATGCTGGAAGACCGTAATTTACCTATTTGCCATCATCTCCTGGACATTGGGATTTAAAAAAACAACAACAATAACAACAAAACACCACAGCTCTTACCTCTTTCCCTCATAGCATCATTTTCTGTCCCTTGATTCACCCCTATTGCTCATTTCTGGACCCTCTCCCATTCTGCCTAAATATTGAAGGCCAAAGCATGACGTAATGCTGAGGCCGACATCTCTCCAATGTGACTCAAAGCCTAAATAATTCCCAGCAGCATCTTTCCCATTTAATATTCAGCAGCTGCCACTTTTAAAATTCAGTTAATCGATTAACCAATTGACACATTCTTAGCATGTGTCTGCCCCGGTAGCCCCTCACAGGCTGGGGGCTTCAGCCTGGGCTTCCAGAATTCATTCCATAAGCCCATCATCAGTAACAGACCTCGCAATTCAATTATTTGATCATTTGAAACTCTAAGTTCCTCAAGGGGAGGGACCACATTTTTTCAGTGTTCTGTTCTGAGGCACTTACTGGGAAGCAATCAGCTGGGTATAGCTAAGGAATAGGAAAAAAAAAATTCCATGGAACATGCTAGGAACTGATTTGTTCCCCCTTCCCCACCCTCAATTCATGTGTCAGAAGTTCTGAGCCTCGATGTGACTGTATTAGGAGACAGGACCCTTGAGGAGGTAAGGCCAGGTGAATGAGAACTAGACTGCCAGGTGGACAACACAGTAAGTTGCTCCCTTGTTCTTTATAGACAGTGCATAGTTCTCCAGGCCAGAGCGACCTGGGTGTGAATCTTCCCTGTTGTGTTTACTGCAAATGTGACAACGAACTTAACCTACAGGCATCTCATTTGCTCATGTATCAAGTGAGGGGACGAACACCGTCACTTGGGGTGGGTGTGATGATTAAATTTGTTAGCCTGACACATAATAGGTACTCAGTAAATAGCCAGGAGTTGAATTATCATTCAATTATTCACTCATCCCATAGTATTCCAGGCAACTAAAATACAGCGGTAACCAACCGATAGTTCAGTTTTCTCTTGGAGCTTACATTCTAGTTCAGCGGACACACAGGAAGCTGTAAATAAGTTCACCTTGAGTCACAAGGGCTGTGAAGGAGCTCAATACTGTAAAGGCTGTGCAGCAAAGAGGGGCCTTCTTGAGGTGAGAAAGCCAGTAATGGCGTTTCCAGGGAGTTAGCCCCCTAGGGGAATCCCAAGGTTGAGAAGACAGCAGCCATGAGAAACCCGAGGGGAGACCTTCCTGCAGAGGGAGCAGCACGTGCCAATGCCCAGAGGTGGAACCAAGTCTGTTCTACTTGAGGGTTGGAAAGGAGGCGTGTCACTGTGTCTGGAGCACAGGAAGTGGGAGGGAAGTCAGGAGAGATGACTGGGGAGAGGCAGACAGAGTGAGATCATACAGGGTCTTGTAGGTTCTGGGAAGAAATTGGATTTTCTCCTCAGCATAATGGGAGGCCATTGGAGGGCTTACGATGATAAATCATTACCATTACTCTGGGGTTTCCAAAGTCTGACAAGACAAAAGGGAAAAACTTTATGATGACCGAAAGGTGAAAAACCAGAGTCACAGCCTCTGGCAGTGCAAGACAGAAGGGTCAGAGTGGAGTCAACCCCAAAGGGTTTATGAGAACACACACCATTTGTCGCCTTGTCTCCTCATAGCTATAGCTCGGGAAATGGACGTGGAGAGCCGCCTGGCCTAGACAAGCCAACTGTACACAGAGCTCCATATAACTTGCTTTGTCCAACCCACACTGCTTTGGACCAGCATTGCCACAATGTCTGATACACAGAAGACCCTCCAGAAATGCTCACCAAGTGGGTTATGTGATACTGCTGTGATTCAGATACAGAGCTGAACTCAGGAAGGCTCATGCAGCGCAAGCCCTCCAGGGCCTCCCTGTGGCCCTGCCCACCTCACAAGGGATACCACCCAGACCCGCTGGGGAACAGGAGATTTCAGGACTGAAGTTGACTTTACTCTACTCAGTAAAGCCCTTCAGAGACACCTAATCTTGCTAATTTGTCTCCAAATGCTTTAAAGAATTCTTGACCAGTCCCATGTCACGCTAACCTCATGGATCAAACAGACCTGTGAAACTTCACCTTTTTAACCCTGCTGTGTGGAATCTTCTCAAAAGACTGGCGTTCCAGACTTCCTGCTATTCTGGCAAAACAGGCACCCATAATTACTAAGTCCAAGTATGCTTGATGTCTGGAGGACTTCCATCAATTATGTATCTCTTTGGTTAAAAACACAAATTCTCCTTGGCAGCCATTGAGATCTCTGTGTGAATTAGCTCATCTCACAGAGTCCAACCCTAAACCAAGCTGGCCAAGTGGGATGTTTGATGAGGGCTAGACTCCTAGGACCCAGATGCCTTCTCCCTACACTGCCTGTGTACATGTCTGGTCGGTCTGTCCTGGCTTCCCCTTCATGGAAAGGCAGAGCCCCCACTCAAAGGCAGTTCCTTTATGTCACAAAATGAAGGCCTAGCTGCTTAGGGAAGAATTAGAGCTGGCTAAATTGGGAGTGTTCAAAACATCCTGCCCATAAACATCCCCCAGCCCTGCATCTAGCTTTTGCATTTGATCGTGGATGGGGGAAATTTTATTTATCTTAAACAATCTCCTCATGGTCGCTGATCTCCTGAGACTGGCCAATGGTCATCAGTAGCAAGACCAGCCTTGGCAATGATGCTGTCCTCACTAACAAGCTATGTCTCAGCTGTGTAACTGCCAGTTAAAGAGCTCCTCGTCCTAATTAACCTCTTCAGGGAATGAAAATAAAAGCACAAGAATTTCAGAGTGCATAGGACCTGAGCACAGCCCCTTGTCATACAGGTGAGGAAATGGTGTCTGAGGCTGGTTAGGGCCCAGTGTCCCACTGCCAATTAGCTGAGTGCCAGGACTAGAATCTGGGTCTCTAGCCTGACAACTGGAGCACTGGGTTACTCCACCAGCCAGTGAGAGTTGTCAACAATCCCTTCTTTACCTCTTCAAACATGTCCAGGGATGAGCACTGGGTGATGTATGAAATCGCTGAATCACTACACTCTACCCCTGAAACTAATAAAACATTGTATATTAACGAACTGGAATTAAAATGCTTTAAAAAAAAAAAACGGTCAAAGATGTATTAATTGAGTATGTATTATGTGCTCTTGTACCATGCCGGCACTAGGGTCCTGGGGAAGATGGAATGGCTTGTTTCTTCTTTCAGTGACTGACTACTGAGCACCTATTATGTGCCACACCGCCTTTACAGGTGAAGAGCTGTGATTCCTCACAGTGTGATTTACTATAACTAAAATGAGACACCAATATTAGCCACACAGTTATGGAGTGTATTTATATGAGAAGGGCTTGGCCCAATCTGTGGCCCAGCATAAGCAATCACTACATCCTAGCTATTTTTATTCTCCCCAAATGGCTGTGAAATAGTTTCACTCTGTGAAACTAAGGGGGTACCTTCATCACTAAGCACAGGCCAATGAGGGGTAGGTGTGGGGTAGAGGGAGAGTGATCAAGAGAGAGGAGACTCTAGCCTGATCTTGGGGGGGAAAGAGCATTTCTTCACCACCAAGAGAGGAAGTCCAAAGGCATAGCCAGAACAAAGGAAGTATGCTAGAGCAGGATGGACTCTGTCATTGGAGAGGTAGAGGACGACAGACCAAGGATGGCCTCGACATGCAGGCAGAAAAGCAGGCAAGACTCCCAGCAAGCTCCATGGGCAGCCATTTAGGTCTCCAGGTGAATTAGCTACTCCCACAAGGTCCAACCTTCTACCAGGCTGGCCACGTGTGAGAAAAACAATGTGGACAAGTCGGGGAGTGGTGCTGGGTGCCCCCAGCTGGGGCCAGAGGGGCTTTTGGGGGGAACCGGGTGAGGACAGCAGGATGAGGAGGGATGAATCTGAGGAGAGAAGTGACAAGAGCTCAACATGGCAGCCAGCCTGGACCTGGGCGAGGAGGGACCACGCGGGGCTTGAGAGTGGGCTGGCATTTTGCGCTCAGATGGGTGGAGTTGCCAGTTGACTCCCTTCATCTTCAAAGGCCTCAGAGGAAGTGTCTACCTGTCCCCCTCCTTCCTGCCCGATGGAGAGACAGGTGGCAGCCAGCTGCTCTGCATTGGGCTGGGAAGCCACACCTGGCCCGACCAGAGCTGAATCCTGAGCCTACCCGAGCCCACCCTACCCTCCAGGGAACCCCCTCCGGCCGGGGCAGCCCTCTCCCAGGACTGCTAATGTGCTGCTTCTCAGTCACTGCACGCTCCCACTGGCTCTTGTTTTGTTTCCAGGCTGCTGGAAAATGAGAGGTTTCAGTGGAAGATGAAAAATTATCCTTTATTTTGATTCTGTGTTTGAATACCTTCCACTTCTCTGCAAATTGAAGGGTGTATTTTTGTACTCCATCTAATGCTTGGCTAACGGAACCAGAGAATCAAAAATTAGTCAAGGTTCCAGGAAGACTGATGTGGCTTGATGTCTCATAGAGACACACCACTCTCATCAAAACTGTTCGATTCCTCATGGAAACCAGGGTTCACCCAAAACCCCCGGTGGGTGAGCCAGTGCCCATGGTCCCCTCTGCCCTCTCGGTTTTAATGCCCACTTCCTCCCACCGTGTGTGTGTGTGGAGGGGGGGGAGCTCTGTGCATGCATGCAAGTGTGTGTTCACTGCAACACTGACCAAAGTGATGAGCATTCCAGACACACACTGCAGTTAAACAAGCAGGAATCATCTCTGAAAATGTAGGCCAGAACTGATCCTGTAAGGGCTGTAAAGTGAATAGTGAGGGGACTCAGAGTAGCAAGAGGGATTCACATTTTGATTTCCCCCTTATTTTTTCTCCTTTGGAAATATCCAGATGCAGAATAAACAGGAGCAAAAACACACCGAGTGGATGGTGAAGGGAGGGCCAGCAGGGTTCACAGCCCTGAAAGGGACGTCCAGCTCTGGGCTGGACAGGAAGCTCTAGTGACGCCTGAGGGCCAGGGTCCAGCCACACTGCCGTACAGCCTCCCTCTTGCTTGGTCTCCTCCCCCCGACCCCCACCCCGAGGAGCACTATGGCTCCACGAAATGTCACCTTGAATAAAAAGGCACTTCCCACAAGCGGAGGAGCTGTCTGTGAGGCTCTGTACGGCCCACCAACCGGCCTGGTCTCTTAGCTTTTCCTCCCTGACCCGAGATCTGGCCATACTGTGGCAGCTCCTTTCAGGTGACCCTCTTATTCCCTTGGGGCTTTGCTCCTGGGATTCCCTCTGCTCCCAACACCCTTCCTCCACCTGGCCCTGGCCTCCCTGACCCCTGACCCTTTCTGTTCTCCAGGAGACGTCCCATCCTTAGGAAAGAGGTCTTGACTTCCTTGTCTGAACTGGATGCCCTGTGTGTATTCTAAGTCACATCTGATCTTTGTCATGTGACCAGGGTGTCCCCAGCTCCCAGGCAGGGCCTGGCACACATCTCTCTGTGAACATCTGGTGGTTTGATTTCACCAGGGGACCACACAGGGGTGGTGCTGAGATGTGGGCTAAACGACTGCCACCTGGCTCTCGGGAAGCCAAGGCCACCACGCCCCAGGCAACAGTTCCCTTTGTCCACCTGGCACCTTTCAGCTCCGGTGACGTGATACCCCACAACCAGTGTGAGTCAGCCCAGAAGGGAACATCACCTTCCACTTTAAAAATGAGCAAACTGAGATGTCTAGCAAAATCTGTGCTCTCTCCTTCGGCACAGAGCAGGAGGTACCTCCCAGCCATCCTTGCCATTCCATGTGGTGACAAGTCCTCTCAGTTGGAATGTGCACAGCAGGGAGAGTACCACCTCCCAGTGAGGCCAGTGAAAACCTCCCCGAGGTGTGTCTCCATGCTGCTCCTGGGACTGGCTGGGACATGGACGCCCAGGGCAGTCTTGGAAACTGCTGTCAGCCTGGGCCCCTGGAAGACCAGATGGAAGACAACGGCTTTGACAATCTCAACACTTGCCCAGAATGGCTTCTGGAGCAAGAAGTAAACTTCTGTTGTGTGAAGGCCCTGAAATCTTGGGGCCTATTCGTTATTGTAGCCTAGCATACCCTAATAGACACCCTGAGGCTTGGAAAAGATGAGGAACTTGCTCAGAACATTAACAACCAATGCCAGAACCAGAATCCATGTCTGTTTTGAACTCACAACCCTGAGATCAAGACCTGAGCTGAGATCTAGAGTTGGATGCTCAACCTACTGAGTCACCCAGGCACCCTAAGAATCCATGTTTTAATTACAATCTTCACCCAAGTCTGTGCTGAACTAGCATTCAGCACAGGGTATTTCGTTTGGCTGTCTCCCTTCAGTCTTCTCCACTAGACGTCAGCCCCCGGGGACCTGCCCAGTGCCACACCTGGTCCAGAGCAGGTTGTGAATGTGTTATCTAGCACACACTTTGAGAGGGCTCGCTCTGAGCTGGGGTCCCTTCTAAGGTTTTTATGAGACTTTCTTAAATTCTCTTACATTCAGGAGATAGATATTATTATCTCCATCATACAGATGAGGAAACTGAGGCACCACTGCCTCCCTAAGTGCCCAGTCAAGCAGTGGGAAACACCAAAACCCAGTCAGAGTTGAACCCACTCCTGAACCCCTAGGAACTCGGCAAGTGGGGATGCTCTGCTTCGCTAGAGATTCACTTCTTCAGAGGTACTGGTACAGATTTCTGTTGAATGGTTTTATTGTAAAACATATTCATCTATAATAACACTCATTTTCTATAGAAAAGGCAAAGAAAGCAGTAAAATGGCTTTTGTGTGCAGCAGTCCCCCAAACATGGATCCAAACTACTACAAGGAGACACTGGCTTTGTGTCACCATCTCTCTTTCCTTAGGCAGACACTCCAATCTCTGGAGTGTGACACCCTATTTGCTGGTTTGGGTTTTGTGGCACTTTCTTCTTCCCGTCCTCCACACTCAGCTAAAACTGCTGTGCTCTGCATATTTGTGTTTTGTTTGAAGCAAATGGCTTGAGAATTCTGTGCCAGCCCTTGAGACAACTGGAGGCACCCTGGGGTGCTGTAAACCAGGGGCGGGAATCACTGCTCTCACGAAGAAAAAAGGGCTCGGGAAAAACGAGCGTATCAGCATCTTCCAAGACGGCAGCCTGCTGCAGCAAGGGCTGCAGCCCAGTGCAGACAGTGTTCACACTCCACTTCAAGGTCAGAGCAGGTTCAAAACACCTTGCAGGACCCCTCCTCCTCCACCCCCGGCCAATGCCTCTGCTCCCTGCCCTTGGCTGGCTGTTCCAGGAGAGCACATACTGCAGTTTTCAGGGCCTCCTGTCCTGTGACAGGTACTGATGAACCAACACTAGTATATTCAAGAGAAAGGTAGGTAAGTAAGCACAAGGGAAGCAAAAGCATCACCCCTGCCCTCAAGAAGATGGTAGTCTGGGCAAGAAGAGAAGACACATGTTTGGGACACTATGATGTGTCACGGAGAAGACTCTGTCCCAACCACAGTGACTCCTCTAGGCTCCCAAATGCACAAAACACCGTGGAAGACAAAGGCCCAGTAACTCCTTGCTAATAGCTGGAGCCAGGCCCACACTCCAGTGTGGAGATCTGGCAAGATGAGCTGGGCCAAAGATGCAGACTGAAACAGGTCTAAGTGGGGTCTGTGTTTCAAACACAAACACCCACAAACTCTGGTCTGCAATTGCCATACTTACTTGGACTGAGAAGAGCAAGGACACAAAAGCAGGGTTTGCCTCAGTCCCCAGTGCCCAGACTTGGGACACCAGCCTGGAGACAGCACTGCACCCTGGGGGGTGCCAACAGTCCCCTTCACCAGGAGTGCCAATACCAAAAAGGATGGGCTGCCCCCATCCTGACTGACCCCCTCCTAAGGTCTCTCTGGGGATCACTGATGCGACTTTGTCTCCACACTGTTGCTTTCAACCTTTCTCCATTCAAATCTGAACAACCTGCTGGTTGACACACATTCCCACATGCAAACTATTACAAGCCACCACTTTGGGAGAAAGTGTAGCCCCTTGCCCTCTGGTGTCACCAAGAGAAGCAGGGAAGAGGAGAGGCGTGGGGTGGGTGACTGGGGCCCAGACCTCGGCAGTCACCTGGCCAGGGAGGGACCCACATCGGGGGTTTCAGATTTATCCCTCCAGTCACTTACAAGGCTTTGAGTGTCCTGCTCGTGTTGCTAGCGATCGGCTGGGAAGAAGTGGGGCTGAGTGCTATGCCGGTTGGCTCTCCCTGCACAAACAGAATTCCAGCCCTTCCAGGACGATGAGCTCCCTACAAGGATGGTGTTCCAAGGAGGTCTCTCAAATCTGGGCAATGTGCGGTGACAGAATGAACAAACATGTCCTTTTACAGAAGTCCCCCGTTATCCATGGTTGTGCTTTCTGTGGCTTCAGCTCCCATGGTCAGCTGTGTCTGCAAGCTGATGATCCTCCTCCTGATTCGGGACCAGAAGGTCAGTGGCGGCCTGAGGCTGCGTATTGGCCTGTGTCCGTCCCTCGATCCTCTCTATCACATACATGGTAGGTATTTTGAGAGGGAAAAACCACATTCATACAACGTTGATTACTGTATATTGTTACAATTATTCTATTTTCCTACTGTTCCTATGATGTTAATCTCTTTCTGGGATTAATTTACCCATTAAACTTTATTACAGGGATGTGTGTACAGGA
This sequence comes from Mellivora capensis, assembly GCA_004024625.1. Lineage (NCBI taxonomy): Eukaryota > Metazoa > Chordata > Mammalia > Carnivora > Mustelidae > Mellivora > Mellivora capensis. The sequence continues at coordinate 29,012 of PISX010018346.1, forward strand.
AAAACATAGTATATACAGGGGTTTGGTACTATCTGCAGTTTCAGGCATCCATTGCGGGCCTGGAAACATATCCCCCATGGTTAAGAGGAGAGACTACTACATTTGCTAGGATTTTGAGCTACGACCTGAAATAAATCAGTGTGAAATGAGAAAATAGAAAGGGAAAGATGGTCCTTTTCGAATTGCCAGTCAAGTTTTAGTTTATAAAATTATAGGTTGGGAACAAGAATGGCAATCATCACACTCCTTGGTCACAGCCATATTTCCAAATGAATGATATTAAAAAAGATTCTAGTGATCTCGTTCCTGGCAGCCATCACTCTCATATATAACTCATTAATAACATATATCCATTTATCACAGGAAGAAGAACCGAGAACACACTGGGCAGAGAGTTCAACAGGGAGTGGTTCTCTGGTAGACAGAATGCTGCCCCCATAGGTGTCCACACCTCATTCCTGACCTATGTCCACGTTCCCTTAAATGACAAAAGGGACTTTGCAGATGTGACTTAGTGAAGGGTGGTGGGAACAATCATCTGGGTGGGGCCCATGTAATCATCAGGGTTCTCACATGGAGGAGGCAGGAGGGGCAGAGGCAGGAGACATTACAAGGGAAATAGAGGTCAGAGCCTCAAAAAGCTAGAAGATGCAAGGCAAAATTTGCTCCTACAGCTGCTAGAAGGAAGCCCCGTCTTGTGCTCGAGGCCACACAGACCAACCATTACAGCTTCCGGGAATCTGCAGTCGGTACAACAACCCCACATGTTACCACCTCCACGCTTTGTGTTTTACACATTCATAGCATAGAGAAGTATATGCAATATAATCTCCAGGTCTGATCTTAAGCACAAATAGCCTGCTTTTTGGACATGCAGTGACATGGCTAAGCCTCCCTTAGAACATGGCCAGGGAGGTAGGTGTTCTAGTTAACCCAATGTTCCAGTTAATAAAGAGCTCCCGAGGAAGACCTTTCTGGCAAGAACTGAGACCCCCCCACCCCCACCCCATGAGCCACTCATCAACAGGACCCTGGGCTTCAGAGCCAAGACTCTGGGATTCAGTCTTATCTTTCGCAAATGTACTTCTGATTCTCTCAGCCCAAGAGGACAAAAGTACACACTGCAAAGCAAACATAGCCGATCTTGCCCTGAGAACCTAGTCCAGAGCTTTCACTAACAACCCTGGTGGTGGCAATGTCACCTGCAGACATCTGGCTCAGAGAGGCTGGTCCCAGGGGCACTGGCCAGCCAGCCTCCAAGAGCACCAAGCCCGATTCTGCCCTTTGGTCAGAGGCGGGGAGCTCCTGGAGAAAACCAGCCGTGAGAGGCCCAAACACACCCTGAGCAGTCAGCCCCCACCCCTAACAGGGACAAATCCTATGGACCCATCTCTGTTGTGAAACTTCCAGGTCATGGCTCCCGGGACTTCCTGCTTAGCAAGTACCTTGGGACCAAGGAGTTAATGCAGCAAACAAGAGAGCTTAGAAGTCTTCATCATGCAATTAAAGCTACTGAAATTAATGTGGTCACGATGGGACCCAACACTTCCATTTGAGCCCAGCGAAACTGATGTTGGATTTCTGACTTCCAGAACCGTTAACAAGAACTGTCTGTTGTTCTAAGCCACCCAGCGGACAGCCATAGGAAATGAGCACAAACACAGTGATGTCCACCTGGCTCGGGGCAGAACAGACATCCCCCAAAGCCTGCTGCGGGGCCACTACACACCACCTCACCTTCACTCACATCAGAGAGGAGGCTCTGCCCCCTGAGGACCTCAGTCAGTCTGCGCTGGGGTGGGTGAGTCTCCCATCTGTCTCCCCACCCTTCTCTGCCCCCTGACTCTGTCCCTTGCCCCTACTGCAGCCCCTCACCCACATTTCTGTACTGAAACCACAGGCCAGAGCAAGTCACCTAGGAAGTGAAGCCGGTTGTTTATGAAACCAACCCCACACAAAAATTAAAAGTTAAAACCTCCAATGAAACAGAATCTGTATTGTAAAGTTAACTTATCATTCTGAACTCCTGGATGCCAGTTATTTTTCTATCACCTGAGTTGCAAAAAAGGTCAGCCAGGAAGCCCTTTGCCACTTGCTCTAGTCCAGCCCTGCTTTGCCTTCTACACTTCAGTCCGGAGACCAGTCCAGGCGGGGCAGGGGAAGAGGAGCCCCAGGAGATGTTGCAAGGAAAATGGACTGTTGATCTTATCTAACACATTTAACTACAGTGACGAGTTCCACATATGCTGGTGCATTTCTTCTCCCTGGCCTATTGCTTTTATTCCTAGTGATGGAGCTCCACAGAACTCCCTCCCTCTGTGTACTCCTAACGACTGTTCTTGGGGAACCATTAAACCAAGATGCATAAGGTCCAGCATTGGAAGAAGAATGTGGTTGAAAGAACACAGCCCCACGGTCAAAAATAATTTTAACAAATAACACAACTTCTTTTTTCTAAAATAGTTACTAAGGCACAAATTCATAGTTTATGGTAGTATTTGCTCACATCCGGTTTTGCTCCCACCTCCTCGCCCTCTCCCCACCAGCTGTCTCAGGCATCTCTTCCCCACCGGAGTCTTAACCTCTTCAGTGCCAACTGCGCTGGCTGTTCTTCCAGGCCACCTCCCCTTCAATCTTCAAATTATGTGGATGGACCCACCCCTTCATGAGCAAGGAAGGAGAGCAGAGAGGGGAGAAACTGGGTTGGAAATGATGGGACTTTCTTTGGTTGACTGAATGAAGGGCAGAGGCAAGGAACACTCTTGTATGAATGAGTGCTGTCATTCATCTGACACCACGTTACTATTTATACATAGACCGTACTCCTCCAGGACAGGGACATGCCTGGCTCATCTTTCTTTCCTAGAACCAAGCACAGGGCTTCACATACAATGGATGTGTGGTAAATGCACACTGAATGAGGAAGGAGAAAGTGAGTGAATGAAAGACCTGAGCACAGGGTGGAGTGTGTTCTTCCCCACCAGTTTCTGGTTGGCAGCAGACATCTCCCCTCATGCATGGACTGTATGTTTATCCTGGAAAGATACTAGGAAATACAGCTAGTCAAAGAAAAATTACCCAAGTCGACTATTCAGAAATAAACCTCTTGGTTTTTTGTTTATATACTTCTATATTTATCTCATTTTTTTTGGCAAATTAGAATTCAACAGGACATATCCTTTTTATAACTTGTTATTTTCCCCCTTAAGAGCATATTGTGAACCACTTTCCATTTCAACAAACACACAATGTTTTAAACAGATGCTTAGTATGTTACGGCACAAATGTACCATGAGGATTTTAGTCAAATCCTTTTTTGTCTTAAAGATTTTATTCATTCATTCATTCATTCATTCATTTAGAGAGTGTGCAAGCAGGGGGAGGGGCAGGGAGGGAGAGAGAGAGAGAATCTTAAGCAGGTTCCACGTTCCGGCATGGGGCTCAATCTCACAACCCTGAGATCATGACCTAAGCCAAAATCAAAAGTCAGATGCTTAACTGACTCAGCCACCTAGGTGCCCCTAGTTAATTCCTTTTTATTATTTTAAAATATTTTATAACTATAACCGATGCTGTCATACCTATTTTACATTTAATTATAATTACTTAAAATTAACTTCTGGGGGCGCCTGGGTGGCTCAGTGGGTTAAGGCCTCTGCCTTCGGCTCGGGTCATGATCCCGGGGTCCTGGGATCAAGCCCCGCATCAGGCTCTCTGCTCAGCGGGGAGCCTGCTTCCCCCTCTCTCTCTGCCTGCCTCTCTGCCTACTTGTGATCTCTGTCCGTCAAATAAATAAATAAAATCTTTAAAAAAAATTAACTTCTGAAAAGAATCAAAGTGTTTATAAAATTCATGTAGCACAAAAAAATTCATGTAGCACATAACAACAAAATGATCATCCATGTAAATTATTTAGTTTTTACTTCTATATAAGCTTGCTTCTTTTTGCTTACTACCATGTTCCTGAGAATGTAATAGCAATGTTATTATAGGCAGATATAATTCATTCATTTTCCATGTGGTACAGTATTCAAAATCTACTATATCTATATCCATTTCATATCTATATATCTATGTATCTGTCTATCCATCGACCTACCCATCTAGGTTTCTTCTGTATATCACTAGAAAATACATCCCTATAGTATCACAACAGACTCCATGGTGATCACTACAAGCTGTAACGCAATTTACTTACAAATTCTTCTGTTGCTAGGCCTTTATTGTTTTTTTATTATGTTATGTTAGTCACCATACAGCACATCATTAGTTTTTGATGTAGTGTCCCACGATTCATTGTTTGTGCATAACACCCATGCTCCATGCATGTTAAGTCCTTCTTAATACCCATCACTGGGCTCTCCCATTGCCCCCCCCTTCTGAAACCCTCAGTTTGTTTCTCAGAGCCCACAGTCTCTCATGGTTTGTCTCCCCACCTCTGCTTTCCTGCCCCCCATTTCCTCGTGTTCATCTCCTTCCTTCTCCTAATGTCCTCCATGTTATTCCTTATGTTCCACATATACATGAAACCATATGACAATTGTAGAACTGTAATTATAGTTTTAAACTATAACAGATCTAGAACTTGTTCATGTCTCCCAGCACGAAGGCACAAGAAAGTCTCTGCAAGTATTTACCTGGGAGTGGAAATCTGGGTCCTGGTATATGACCATTATCAGCTACACTAGATCTGACCAAACAGCTCTTGAAAAGAATCATACCACCTATATTCTCACTAGTAGGTTATCTGAACCCTTATTTTTCTTCAAAACGGCCATCACTCTTTCTGGTCCTCTGTTTTCTATATACATGTAAGAAATAGCTTGTTAAATTACATACACATATACACATACACCCGATAGTTAATGCAATGATCATTTTGGGGAAGAAAAAACTTCTTTGTAATACCGAACCTTCTTATCCACCAATTTTGGCCCTTAAGAAATTGTTATGACTTTTTTCTAGGAATGTCTTACATACTCTAATTATATTGTTTCTTAGAAACTTTGTATTTTTGATTCCAGTGATTTTAATATCTTTTAAATTACAATTTCTCTTTGTTGCTGTTACATACAAATCTAATTGGATTTCGTGTATTAATTTTGTATTTAATAGCCTTATTAAAATGTATTAGCTAATCATAATTTATTCACAAAGTCTTTTGGTTTCTCTTGTGTATAACCATATCATTTATGAATAATTAGAGTTTTGCCTCTTCCTTTCCAATTTTTATACTGTTTATTTTTTTCTTACCTTAATGCACTTGCTAGGACCTCCAATACAATGTTCAACAGAAGAGAGATGGCAGGCACCTGTATCTTACTCATCATCTCAAAGGGAATGCTTTCAATACATATACAGGCTTTGTTGGGAACTATTAGTGAGCAAATGAAAAACACCCCATGTCTTTAACCCTAAAGCATGTATTTTCCAAGACCAAAACATCCTTCCATAGTACAACTGCAAAAATCAGCATTGCTGTAGTACTCTTATCTATTCCACAGTCGATATTCAAATTTTGTCAATTGTCCTAATAGTGATCTTTACAGCTGTTTTTCTTTCCTAGTAGAAGATCCGACCTAGGATCACAGATGGCTTTTAGTTGCTATGTTTCTTTAGTCTCCTCTTATCTGAAAGAGTTACTCAGCCTTTCTGTGTGTTTCTTGATGTTGCTATTTTTTAAAAGTACAGCCAAGTTATTTTGTAGACTATCCCTCAACCTGGATTTGACTGATGTTTCCTCGAGATAAGATTCAGGTTATAAATTTTTCACAGGAACACCACAGAGTTGACATTTTGTCCCTCTCAGTACATCATATCAAGAGGCACATGATGTTGGCTTGTCCCAGTATTGATGATACTAACTTTAATCTCTTGGGTAAGGTGGTATCCAGCAAGTATCTCCAAAGCAGAGTTAGTGTTTTCCCTTTGTAATTAGAAACTCACTGTTGAAGATGTACTTTTAGAATATGTTAATATTCTCTTACTCATCAAATTTTGCCTACTGGATTTCAGTATAACACCAACATTTGTTCTGTATTTCTTATCTGGCATTGTACCATAAAGAAGAGCTCTCCTTTATCCCCATTATTTCAGTCATTCATTTATGTAAGACTGGACTCATGGATCCCTATTTTATTCAGTGTGTTCTAATCATGTTCTGGTTATCTTTCTCTGCTGAACCTATCATTCAAAAATCTAGTTACTTGAGGCAACAACACTTATTTTATTATCTCTCACAGTTTCTGTGGGCCAAGAGTCTGAAACAATGGACTCTGAATCAAGGCCCCTCCAGTAGTTGAGGTCAGACAGCAGCCAGACTTGTAGGGTGGGGGCCAGCCTGAGGACTTGCTGAGCCTCTCTCTGTCTTCATGCAGTCACGGAGACACTGCACATGGTCTTCCTAAATTGGCTCTTTTGGGTTCCGTCACAGGAGGGTGACTTCGGGGCAGTCAGACTGTTTGCACAGCAGTGTGAGTGATCTAGCCAGCGAGATAGAAGCTTTATCATGTTTTATGACAAAGCCTTTAGAGGCCAGGTAGCATGACTTCTGTCATAGTCACAGATCTGCCTAGATTCAAGGTAAAGGAAACAGATCCTATTTCTTGATAGAAGGAAGGTCAATGTGCCATCGTAAGATGGGCAATAATGCTGCAGTCATCTTTGGAAAATAGCACCCGCTATGTTCTGCTCTCTGACCACAAGTATTCACCTCCCTTCTATAAGTACACATGCAATCCTCTCCCTAATATCCCCCAGTCTGTCAGGGCAGCAGCAAAAAACGCAGGATCTTGGGATGTGAATTGGGTCCAGGTTCAGATAAGGATCCTCATGGTAAGGTTCCTTAGGTTCAGCACCTTGAGTCCAGGTGCTGTTCCTCTTAATCTGAAGACATGTAAGCTAAGGAAACACATGTTCCACTCACCCCATATGCCAACTTATAATGGTGAGACAGGTGTAAGATAACATGTATAGATATTTCCATCTAAAAATTTTTTGAAAAAATAAAAAGGTAGAAAATGTGAGGCATGTTTCAATTACTGATCTCCAGCAGTTGTGAAACCCAACAGGAACTTGTCCCCAGTCCCCTGATTAGGACTCAGGTCTGCTTCACAGAAATAATTCTCCATAGCTCTTGGCATCAACTCTTTGAACCAGCTATCTTTTCCACAAAAACTACGCTATGTTTGTAGTTAAAGTTCTCTCAGCCTGCTTCCTACACATAGAAATTAGGGCATTCAGGAGCCTCTTCATTTTGTACACTCTCTGTCCCTTTTGTTCCAAACTTGTGTAATTCTTTTTTAAAAATGTGGGTTTTTTAATATACCCTTTTATAGTATACTATATGAGGTTGATTTTATGTGTATCAACTTGGCTGGGCTACAGTGCCCAGGTATTTAGTCACACATTCTTCTAGATGTTTCTGTAAAGGTGTTTTTTGAATGAGATTGACATATAAATTGGTGAACTTGGAGAAAAGCAGATTACCTTATAAAATGTGGGTGGGCCTTGTCCAATCAGTTGAAGGCCTGACGAGAACAAAAATTGATCTCCCCTGAGCAAGAAGGAATTCTGTGAGCAAACTCAAACTTCAACTCCTTCCTGTGTCTCCAGCCAGCCTGCCTACCTACCCAAAGTTTGGACTTGCTAGACTCCCTAACCATGGGATTCAATTCCTTAAAATAGATCTCCTTCAATATAAACATAACTCTGTTGGTTCTAATGATGTAGAGAAGCCGGAGTAACACATACTCTTTCAGATAAAAGCTAAACCTACAAACCTCTTTAAGGTAAACCTTACTAGATCTTGGGTCCCCTGAGGGGCTGTAACGGGGCAATCCTCTTAAGATACTACAAGTCCTATTGCTCAATAGAAAGGCACACCCGCAAGATCTTTAGAAGACCTTTTTTTTCTTTCTGGGAGGGAAAGCCTATGATACTTTAAATTTTTCTCAAGTTTTAAAAAAGAATCTTACAGGTCCCTCCATGGGTTTGATCTTTACCCTGAAATCTTTTCTTAATGTGACCACTCTTTGTCATTTTGAGAGGCTACAAATGAGGAACATTTTTATTTTCAAAGGCGGTGAGTCCTGACTCCTTTATATTTAATAGTTTGCTCTGTTCCTCCCCTCTCTCCTCTCATGTTTCATCACAGGCAAGAAGCAGCCAGGGAGTACTTTCAATATTCTGCCTAATCATCTGTTGAGTTGGATCACTGAGTTCATTTGGTCTCTTTACCACTATTTTATTGTGACAGATCACAACATTACCAACCTATACACTGTCCCAATCAAGGGTCCTCTTCCACCCAACTCTTTTATTTTTTAAGATTTTATTTATTTATTTATTTGTCAGAGAGAGAGAGAGCAAGCACACAAGCAGGCAGAGCAGCAGGCCGAGGCGGAAAGAGAAGAAGGCTCCCCGCTGAGCAAGAAGCCCGATGCAGGACTCGATCCCAGGACCCCAGGATCATGACCTGAGCCAAAGGCAGCGGCTTAACCCGCTGAGCCACCCAGTTGTCTCCCACCCAACTCTTAGTAATATTTTCCTTTCATGCCTTCAAGCTCTGAGAGCCTCCTCAAGGTCCTTGAGGTTTCTGCTAACACTCATAGAGACCCTTCAAGTTTTCACCAGCAATCTCTTCAAGGCCCTTTCTGCTCCGTCCTACCTCCCCAAACTACTGCTATATGCTTTGATTTTTGGTTATGGTTCCATTCCATATCCAGGTCCCAGAATCTGTTGTGATTATCTACTGCTATACAACAAACCACAACAAAACATAGTGACTTATAACAACAAGCATTTTATTACTGCTCAGTGTTTCTCTAAGTTTGGGAAGGGAGCAGCTGGGTGGTTTTCAGTCAGGGCTCTAAGGTAGTTGTAATCAGATGGTGGCCGAAGCTGCAATGGGGGGAGCTGAAGGAGGTGGCAGCGTGTGCAGCATTCTTCTTTGTTCACAGAGTCCCTTCACGGGGTTCCTCCGCATGGACTAGTTTGAGCTTCCTTATAACATAGTGACCTCAGGACAGTTAGATGGTTTATGAGGTCCAGCATGAATGCTCTAGTCAGCAAGGTAGAAGATACCCTGCCTTTATGATATGGCCTTGACGGTCACGTGGTATCACTTCCAGACCCAGCAGCCTGCTCAGATTCAAGGACAAGGAACAGCAACTCCACCTCTCAACAAGAACGGTGACCAAGGCACATTATAAGAATACGTACAATGGGAAACAACACTGTGGCTGTCTTTGGAAAATAAAATCTGCTACAAATCCATTATTACCTTCTTTTTTTCCATTTTAAACTCAAATTGTCCAGATGTGGCTATGTGAAGCCCTTTCAAGCTGACTACTACATCCTTTTGACAAGTCACTGCCTTACTTTCTGGAACAAAATAATGTTCCAGATTTACTGTGTACTTTTTCTGCTCCAGCAGTGGAATTAGCCATTTTCCCCAAGAAGTCTTTGTTCCTTTCAGTGGAGAGTTCCTTTTAGTGGAAAGTTCTCAGTGCTCTGGGAGTATTGTGCTTCTGGCCCATCTCAGCAGACAATGCTAGGCAATGTTACAAATAGACACGTACGCTTTGAGTTCTTACTAATACTTCCAACTCCAGAGCAACAAGGAATGGTATAACCCAGATCTTCCTCATTTCATATTTGTAACCTCCTTTCCTAAGGGAGTTATCATTATATTCAATATACTGACTCATAGGTCTGCTACTGTTTTTAAAATTATGCTTTATTAAGTTAAATTAGTTCCCCTCTATGCTAGTCCTCCTTTTCTAATAATTTTCTGAAATAATGAGTACCGAATTTTTCAGATGCTTACCCTATATCTAGGGATATGATCATATGACTTTTCTACTTAAAATCACTACTTTCATGAAAGACATCAAGCCATTTCTAGTGGCAATCAAATTTCTAATTTTGAGATAATCCCAAATTACCGTGGTTCATCCTCTTTTATGAATACATGACTAAATTCAGTTTGCTAGTTTTTTCCTTAGGATCTGCACAACTATTTTCAAAACCTACCTTTCCTTTATAGCCTTCTTGCCAACATTTGGGTGTCAAGTATATTCTAGCCTCATAAATACATATCCCCTTTTTCTACATCCTGGAATAGTTCATAGGGGAACTTGAATTCAAGTCCTTGAATGTTAGTTAATACCCATGGATATCTGGCTCTGGTATCATCATTGTGGGAATATTTCTAATTAAAAGCCTGATTCTATTTCTTTAATGATAATAAGGCTAGTTGGGTTTTAAATTTCTACTTAAGTTCTAGCAAGTTTTATTTAACCTTTTTTTTTTTTAGTTGGATCATTAGACCTTTCAACTTTATTGGCAAAAAGGATTCTCTTATTTTAATGTCTGCAGTGATTATAGCTTTTTATTTTTCATATCATGCATTTATTCTCTCTCCTCCCCGCCTTCCCTTCTCCAGCTTTATTCTCTTACAGAGATTTGTCAGCTTTATTAGTCCTTTCAAAGAAAGAGCATCGTTCACCCTTTCTGTGGTGCTTCTTGTTTCAACTTCACCCATTTCTTTTTTTACTGCTGTTCTTCATTATTTACTTTCTTCTGCTTTGTTGTGGTTTAGTCCACTATTCTTTACCTACCTTTATGAGTTGTATGTTTAATTCATTAACTTTGGGCCCTTTCTTCCATTTTAATGGAAATACTTAAGATGATGGATTTCCCTCTAATTTCCACTCTAGCTGCCTCTCACAAATTTTAATATGTACTGTTTGTTATTGTTCAGTTAGATTTTCCCTTCCACTCATGTATTATTTAGACAAGTGTTTAATCTTCAAAAATGGGAGAGTATTTCTGGTCCCCTTTTTAAAACTGTTTACTTAACTGCATCAAGGGGAGTAACTTTGTAAGAATTGCCCTATGGTTTAGTATGTGGCAATCCTCTCAAACTCTCTTCGTGCACTTGAGGGACAGGGCTACTCCCCCTGTGCTGTGTGCATTCTGGCTTCTCTCTCCACTCCTTCTAGCTCCTTTCAGTGATATCTCATTTGCTCTTAAATCTATCCACTAATTTTGACAATTCTGATTACAATTCTTATTCCTAAGAAATGACACTTGGTTATTTTCCACACCATCAAGGTCATCTTACATCTTACAATATACATTGTTATTTTTTTAATTCTGTATCTATTAATACCAGTATCTGAGGTTCTGCTTCTACTGGCTTTCACTTTGGTATCTTTTAAATTTTGTTAGGTATTTTTTACTTTTGACTGTGAGCTCATGTTCTGTGGATGGTAACCTGTCAAAATCATTTAAAACATATGTTGAAGATGGATTCTTCAAGGATATGTTCAAAGTACTCAAAGTACTCAAAGTGCTACCAGCCAGGACTGCTTTAAACTGAATTCTTGGGACACCTGTGTGGCTCAGTGGGTTCGGCATCTGACTTTGGCTCAGGTCACGATCCCAGGGTCCTGGGATTGAGCTTTGCATTGGTAAAATCTTTAAAAAAATAAACTAAATTCTTGGTTTGAGGCTTTCTCAGTCAGCCTGCTTATGAGTTAAGCTGAAAACCCAGCTCATGATTCTAGGTCTCAAAGGAGATATTTTGATCCTCTACCCAGTACTAAGGTTCAAGGGAGGTAATTTTCTTCACTCCTCCCTGAAGGGAGGCAGGGCATATTTACTTCTATTCCATGCTTACACTAGGGTGTAGCTTTTGGGGGTCTCAGTTTAGGTGAGGGAGGTTTCCCAACAAAATGACATGTCCTGGGGTTGTCTCCTGTCCCCCTTAGGACCTCTTGAGGTCCTAAGAATCAAAGGTCAAGGTCACCTACATTGGGCAAATACATTCAAAGCAAAAGGCAGCTTCAGAGTCCTGATTTTTACCTTTCACTGAATATTGAGACTTAGGAAATCTTCACTTTACTGCCTTCTCACTGAGGTCAAAGA